>QZGG01001114.1:0-79231 GCA_006409495.1 Sedum album
GGAGGAGGAGGACAGGAGGAGGACACGGGAGGAGGACACGGAGGAGGAGGCCATGGAGGACACCCTGAAGTTAAAACTGGTATATTTATTCAAATGCTATATATCTTTTATTGATTATACTTTTCTTAATGTGTAACTAATGGCATGTAGTGTTATTTAATTTTAGAGGGTGATCTTGAGGGTGGACACTACGGAGGAGGGTACGGAGGAGGGCATGGAGGAGGAGGACACGGAGGAGGACAGGAGGAGGACACGGAGGCGGACACGGTGGACACCCTGAAGATCAAACCCGTGAGTTTTAGTATCAAAGTATCCAATGGTATTTGTACGCCAAAAATGTAATTGAGCTAATTATACTAATGAACTTCAGAGGATGTTGTTGAGGGTGGACATTATGGAGGTGGTGGCACGGAGGAGGAGGACACGGCGGTCACGGTGGACACCCAGCTGCTGAAACTCAAGCCCAAACCAGTAAGACTACACACAAAAACTTCTATTTATCTATACTAACAATATTTTTCTAAGGCTCATTTGCATGATGAATTTTATTTTTTGGCTTAGATGACAATGTTGAGGGTGGACACTATGGAGGAGGATACGGAGGCGGACATGGAGGACATGGAGGTCACGGTGGACATGGAGGACACCCTGAGAACGAGAACTAAAAAACATTGCAAAAATAGGAGAGTATTTGTGTGCAAGGAAATATAATATGTCGAAGCAAATACCAAGTCCTAAAGTGTATGATGTCGCGGTCTAGTAAAATAAGGCAAATGTGCTGAACCATCTTTAATGAGTTTTAAAAAAGAAATAAAAATCTTGTTAAATGGTGATGAATATGGTAATTAAATCACTTATTGGATCTTCATTTTACATGTTAAATTTCCGTTGTAGTTATTTGTTTGCGTTAGAGTATAGAGTAAAGTTAAGGACTTAAAAGATAAATATAAACTTTAACCTATAAACATTTACATAAAAAATCTTCTTAGTGTCACCAATGCAAACACCGGAAACCTTTTCTTGAATTGATGGCAGGACCTCTTACATTGTGTTTGAGGTTTTCATCCGCAGTGAGGACGATTCCAGTGTTCATAATGTTAGATAAAAATTATGTAAAATAGACAAGAAAATATACGCGTAATAAAGTTACTGACCAATAAAATAAGTAAAGAAATAAGTGAGGCACGATCGATCGTGCCGATCGATCGGCACTTATCATATAACAGTAATGTCCCCACTTGGTACGGTTATGGGTTTACACTTGGCAATCTGTTTCCACCATATTCGAATATGGAATGAGATCCAGTAATGCCAAGTCAAAAACTGCGAGACAAAACGACGTAGTTTCGTCCTAAAACTACGTCGTTTTGACGACGGGGTCACTTTGTAAATATAGTGTTTTAGATTAAACTACACAGTTTTGTTTAAAAAACACCCAAAACTATGTCGTTTTGAGACTTGCAGCATATAGCTGCACCAAAAGTGGGCAGCATGGGATCTGGATCCTTCGAATATTGGTTCACATGCATCAGATGTATTAAGGCGAAAGGACTCTCTTTCACTATCACTGACATTAAAATCAAAACCACCTTTTTTGGAGGGGATTGAGATTTTGTAAACATTTCTCTCATATTTTTCTCACATTAAATATTAATTAAGAATCATCATCCTTATGTTATAAAAATTATTAGTAACATATTAAACTTTATCATGGTCACTAATAACTATATTTCAACACAGAATTTCATAATGGAATGTAACTTCAATTGCCATTGATCATATGCTTCGTAATATTCTTGAGTTTTCAATTTTAGTCATGAAATATAACGAAAACTTCATAGTTGAAGTTTCATGCAAAGTTTATGCTTTTAGCTCGTAGAGTTCTGTTGTTTATGATATTTATAGCATCTAGTAGTTCTTCATTTGAGTCTAAAAATGTTTGGGGGTTAGTCACTGATTTTTGTTTTTTGAAGTTCATATATTTTATTTCAATAATATTTCTATTATTGGGTTATAAAGTTCCTCAACTGGTCACATGGTTCATGAGTTTTATTTGTATAGTCTTTTTTATTGATACGGTTATAATGGGTACACTCGTCTAAGATCTCAACTGTTAGATTTTTAAAATCAACAAATTAGATTTCGTCTTTCTATTTTACCATAATATATCAATAAAATATAAAACACATTAAACTTTTTGTTCGTACACGCATATAAGTAATTCACCAACTTTTACATTCATAATCAATGGCTCGCCAATCAAAAGAAAACATAATTCATATATAAAGTGAAAAATGGCAAATTATCAACCCCGTGTGTACCGTCTGACATCCATCATGCATTTACACACATAACATTACATGAATCAAACACACACATCAGAAGTGGATAGATGTGCCTTATTATTGACATCTTGATAGAGAATGAGAATTCTTCAACCAGTGGACCACAGCACGTGATTAACAAAAACCCATGCTAGTAGTGAGGAGTGGGAACCAAGATGAGATCTGTGAGCCTCCCAACTGTGAACCCTGGACCTTCAGTCATGTCCAGTTCCTCACTTGGCTTACCTTCAGGCAGTGCCCAATCAAAATGAAACAACAATTGTGACAAAGGCAACTCAAGGTTATACATAGCAAATGTAATCCCAGGACATATCCTCCTTCCTGCACCAAATGGAATGAACCCAAAATCATTCCCTTTGAAGTCTATTTTCGCTTCTAGAAACCTTTGTGGGTTGAACTTCTCAGCTTCAGGCCAGTACTTGGGTCTCTTCCTATTGCGTAAGCGTTTACGAGGACTTTCATCTTTGCCGGGATGTGGTATCCATTTATGTTACAGCTTTCAGTGTTTTGTTTTGGAACTAGTAGGGCTACTGGTGGATGAAGCCTTAGGGTTTCTTTGATCACAGCTCTCAAGAAGTGTAAGTCTTCTAAAGTTGTTTCATCCATCCTTCCTTTCTCCTTGAACAATTTTCTCACCTCATCTTGTGCTCTTTTTAATATGCTTGGTTGTTTTAGCATTTCTGACATGGCCCATCCGACCGTAGTTGAGGATGTCTCGCTTCCGGCAGTGAATATGTCCTGCACATTCCGTCATGTTTAGATGTGTACAATCATGCATGTGTATATCAATACTTGCTTATCAATATTATTCATAACAATTATTATGTCATTTAGTGATTCTTCTTACCACCATGACGGCTTTGATATGTTCATCAGATAGAGGAACATCAAGGTTACCAGCCTTTCGAATCCTGAGAAGAACATCAACTAGGTCTTCATGTGACAAGTCTGTGTTGGGGTTTTCAACATGGTCATCAATGATACCTTGAAGTATCTCATCTGACTGCTTGTGAAGCTTTTCAAGTTTAGGCCGGTATCCACTAAGTCTTGACAGAATGGGCCAAGATGGATACATGTCACCAAGGTCAAACCCTCCGGATATCCTGAAATTCTCAGTCATGAGCTCCACAAACTCATCTTGTCTTTTGACAATATTGCCAAAGGCGGCTCGAGCAGTTACACCATAAGTCAAGTCAAATATCTTCTTGGTGAAGTTGATTGGCTTCCCAGCTTGCACCCTCATCCATCTTACTAGATTATCTATCTCTTCTTCTCTAATGGAACGAAAGGACTGGACACGCTTCGGACTCAATAATTCTTGGATACAAATCCTTCTCAGTTGTCTCCAATAATCTCCATATGGTGCAAAGACAATGTTCTTGGAGTCATATGACATGACCGCGGAGGAAATGAAATAAGGCCTATCGGCGAATATCGCGTCATGTGTCTTGAGTGCCTCTTTAGCCATTTCGGGTGAAGAGATTATGAGAGTTGGGACTGCACCGAGTTGCAAGTACATGAGAGGACCATACTTTTTGGCCAATTCTCTTAGAGTTTGATGTGGTAGAAGCGGACCACCTGCGAGTTGGTGCATATTGCCTATGATAGGTAGCTTCTTCGGACCTGGTGGAAGTGGCAAAGTTGAGCTTTTTCTAGTCTTTCTTCTCATGTTGATAAAGATGAACAGCAAGAAGATTAAGGTGGTGGTGAGAAACATAATGGGAAGAGGTTGAAGATCCATGGCTAGAGAGGAGAGTTTTCTTTTTTGATATACAAAGAGACTTGTAATGTACACTGGAATAAGAAGTGATGTATGTTCACCATATATATATACATAAGAGTCATTACAGAGAATAATGCAAACGTTTTTTCATGCAGTTTATTTTCCCTCCCCATATTCTACCGGATCAGTGCTCGTTATTGATGAAGCTATACAAAAGCACACCAGGGTAAACGTTTTAATGACACGTGCTACGGGTAGTGTGATGGTGTCCGAAAGCTGTCATGGACCACCACAGATTTTTAAAACATGAAGAACATGAACATTGTAATTTTGATTTCACATGACACCTTAAACTGGCGCAGTAATTGTCTCATATGTCGAATAGGTATCGTGCTTGCTTGTTCGAAATTAAATGACATCGTACTAGTTATTTTGTCACCGTTCTTCTAAATTATTAGACCTTAATGGTCCAGGTCTAAGATGTGTGGTTGAAATTCAGGTTCAGATGTATTGATCGTAGAAGATGATAAAGAGAAGAAACCAGGGTTTATAGAAGCGTGTATAATGTTATACCTAAAAACAAGAATTAATACATATGAGACAATATCAATGCAAAACTCAAAACAACCACTATTTGAGTCTATTTCAATAGTTATCTCTAATATTGTGTTCATATGGTTGAAGTATCCAAGCAAAGCAATATCCCTACTGAATCTGAGAGTGTGAATTGGTAAATAACATTCATATTGGGAATAGGTCTAGCATCTTAGATAGCATTCTAAATTGAAAGTTAATACTGAATCAGATTACAATTAGGTCTAAAAGTCAGACGTATAGTTCTTGCTTAATGATTTAATATTTACTAGTACTAGCATTAAATAGATCTATATTTTATTTAACAGTGATATCTATATCAAAATAAAGTTTAAGAAAGACATATATAAGTGTATGTAAGACGGTGAGCATGATTTCGATTCTTAATTATTTAATATTCCACGATTCGATTTAATCTTAAGCAAAACCGTCAACTCAAAATAGGATTTTTACGAATACAATCACCCATTTAATAAAACTAACTTAAATCTTAATCGTTAGATTAACAAAATTAACGGGTAATATTAAGTTCTTCGGGTAATATTAAGTTCTTCGGGTAATATTAAGTTCTTCGGGTAATATTAAGTTCTTCGGGTAATATTAAGTTCTTTTTTTCACAAAAATTTAATGTTTCTCTTGAACTCAAATCCTATATTTACGGGAAAATAATATTTTTTTCTAAAAACATACTTAAGTACTCGTATATATATATGGAGGTTGTTTCCTGTGGATCCATCCAATTTGGTGGACTCGTGGATCCCCTCTTGCATCCGTTGATTGCATTTTTTGGACGCACCAAATTGCGCCACGTATGTGCATTTGTCATGTGCGCACAATGTGCACATGACAAATACACACGTGCAAGTCACATGTTTCATTAATGCGTTGTCACAATCTGGTGCGTCCAAAAAATACAATCAACGGGTGCAAGAGGGGATTCACGAGTCCACCAAATCGAGAGGATCCACATGATACATTTTCTATATATATGTTCTAAATGTATTCAAATTCAATGGAGCCGAAAAAATTAGAATTCCGCAAGCATCGACGATTGGTATATGACGGTTAATATTATTAAAATGCTTTAAAGTCCCTCATATCTTTAGGGATGGCATCCGAGGGTAATATGGTTGTTTCACAATCAAAATTAGGACATTATTGAACAATAATTTTTCTTAGCTTTAACCAAAAGATATTTTGGTTAAATATCCTTCAGTTAGCGGGTTCAGATTGCATTTAGCGTCAAGTCAATACAGCGAGTTAAAACTATGTATTTATCCAAATTTAAATAAAACGACATATTTTTAATTAGAAGTAATTCAAAACGGCGTAGGTTTACTAAAAATTAAATTTTTAAAACTTTCGTTTTAAACCAAAAAACTTAAAACGCTGTCACTTTATATTTTGGCTGCAAGAAGTTGTATGCTATCCAGAAATCTAATTCCTCAATTAGCAACGACCTAATGTGATAAGTTTAATAGAATCATTCATTCAATTTTTTAAGCGAAATATTTTCGATTAAACTATGAATGAAAATCCAGCCACTCCATCTTCGTCTCCATTAAAAAGGTTGCCGACTGCGCTATTTTACCCATGAAAAAAAATTCATAATCATCACTCAAACTCCATCTTAATATCACTACCACAAAATTCAATAATTCTCAATTTCATTCCCCATTTAATCCCAATCTCCCACCTAATTTCTCCATCTTCTTTGATCATTGAAGATTAAAGATAAACCTTTGATGTGTTTTGACTTAAAGTAATAATTGATATGTTAAAGTTCCAGAAGGACCATTGATTTTTTTAAGGATGATAAGACGCAATCTCGATTATTAATTATTTATAATTTAACGGTTGAAATTTTAAGTAAATAACTGTCAAATACAACCGCTAATATTTTTCGCAAATCCAACCGCCTTATTTAATTAATATTCAACTTTAATCTCAGTTGTTGATCTTCAAAATATATGTTCAAATTTTGTCTTCTTGTCATACATATAGCATGTCTCACATGAAATCAACTCATAATTCCAGATTTGTTGTATCCTAAATCAATTACTTTAGTTGAGATTTTTCATTTATTATAAATTAGGGGTGCACAAATAAGATCGGATCGGATTGAATCAGGAAAATTACAATCCGGTTTGATTGTGATTTGGTTTTGTCAGCGGTCCTGAAAATATTAAAATTACAAGAAATGGTCCCGTTCAAATATATTTAATTTAATTTTCATCAATCAACGAAGTCAAAGTCATGTCACGGTATACTACTAGGAGCCTGAAACTATAAACCTTATTCATAAATATCAAACCAGCTTCTCAGATCTACCTAAATTGTCAGCACCGGCCATGGAACGGTCACGTTTTGAAAATATTAGATACACGCGTCTCATTCACCCTGAACCTGTAAAATAATAATGTTAATATCATATAATTACCACCATATCACACAAACTCTCCGATTGATTGATAATACACACTACTATTATTGGGTGTATTTTGACAAAAATGCCTTTTAAATAAGATTTGACATAGATGTTACATGCTAGTGGGAGGAGGGTATTTAGGTAAATTTGTAAAATCTACCAAAATGTTCACAAGATTTTAAATTAAAACACAGCAGCTGGCTTGGGCATGGGACAATTTTGTCTTTTTTTAAAATCCGGTGTATCTGGAATTTCGTTTTTTGCAAAAGAAAGTGTATTTTAAACGTTCAATAAAGTCAACTAACTGCTTTTTTATAATATTTAACACTTAAATAATTAAAAAAGAAAAAAGTTCGAGGAGGACAAACTATTTTATGTGAGACGGACAGATATCATCTCGACCGGTGATTTTAATCGATCCAATAGTTAATATGAATAATCGTCAATCCCCAACTGCCCTGTATTTTTTTGCAAATTCATTATCAGCTTAATCTCAACCGCTAAATTATTCTAAACCAACGGTTGAGATTAAGTCTCATCATCTCAAATAAATTATTTATTTTTCTAGATCTTAACCCATTAAAAATAAATTTATATGTCAATATTATTAAAATGTAATCGTGTTGTGACCAATCTCAGTTAATTGATGATTTTAAGCAATGCAGGGTGGTTTTTGATAACTAACCTTCATTTATTAGATTTCATACAAATGTTAAAGGTTATTTACTGAAATACATGAAATGAAAAATATCAAACATAACAATGATTGTTATGGTGATTAAATAATAATATTGCGTGGTTTTCAGGTTCACGTTGTAATTTTATGCCACATAACGACGTACTCCTTCAATATTTTAGAACATGGAAAATTGTACAATCTGATAACTTTATTTATTTTTCTGAACTAACCTTTTTCACGTGATCTATAGTCATTTCCAAAATCATATAGTCGTTCTGGTAGGGAAAAGATAAAGTGAGACGAATATCTTTTTGTGAAACGGTGGACACAATCAAAATTATTGATTATTAATAATCTAACAAATGAAATTTAAACTAAAAATAACCGTCACCTAATTTTTATTATAAATCAATATATCTCAAATGTTAAATTAATTAAATCAATAATTAAAATTAAATTCTTCCATTTCACTAATAAATAATGTCTCTCGTGATCTTTACCCTAGGCCCTAGCTTAGCTGGTTACAATTACTTACTCCCTCCATTCCAATTTGTTTGTCCAAAAGCAAAAAATACACGGTAATTATATGGTAGAAAGAGGGTATGAAATGTGTGGTTGTTAATATATGATTAATAAATAAATGAGTAAAAAAATAGAATGTGTGGTGGAGAATGAAGGAAAGTTGACAAACTTAAGGGGACACCCAAAATAGAAAGTGGACAAACATTATGGGACAGAGGGAGTAATAGCTACACCCGATTCAAATCCAAGTTGATAAGTGGTTCTGATTAAGTTCAACATCAACAACCAATAATTATGTTTGGCATCTTAATCATATTAAATAATGATTATTACCTTCCTTAAAAATATCTTTAAAAATCCATCAATAATACTCCCTCCGTCCCATTATGAGTGTCTCATTTCTTTTTTGGATGTTTCAAAATGATCTTCTCATTTCCTGAAATAAAAACTTTTTACCTCTACATTTACACTCTCTTTCATACTTTTTATCTCACTCATTCTCTTTCTTATTTTTTATCTCACATTTTTCAATTTTCTTAAAAACCGTGAAAGTTTCTCAAATGGAACACTCAAAATGGGACGGAGGGAGTATACATCTCCAATTAACCTTAAATTAACAATCTCACCTACCATTTTATCGTGACACTTGTGTTTTAGTATTTATTAATATAAAGTGTGAATTATTGGCATCACCAATAATTGAGCTACTCTAATTGCATGCAGCAGATTGATGCACTTACTATTCAATCGGGTGGTGGTGTCCATTCTCAGCGGTATCATTAAATTACTAGTAAATGCATCAAGTGACAGTCCACATCTGTTTCATTAATGTATGAACATTCCAGCCTATATCTGTCCTATTGCAGTTAATTACTGCGAGTAATAAAATATTTCTATTTTGACGTTTTTCTTAGTGTAACCCAATTTTGAAATGGTTTTCTAAATGTTGCTGTCAAATTAAATGTCACATGATGCTTTTAAGTATACGCTCCATTTGAAAGCTGTCGACTTGATGAAGGTTAGTACAAGTTGTTATGGTATTTAAGAATGATGGTACATGAAATAGGTGACATAGAATTGAATTCAAACATATATCAGAATCGATAATTACATACGTGAATTAATGCAAACCTTTCAGAAACAATTCCTCAAAGATGCAAAATATCTCCGAACAATAATGAGCCATGTCAACTATATGCGACACTTATGTTGAAATTTGTCTGAATTGCAGACATGGAAGAAAACAAAATGAGACTTTTTTATTACAATGAGTACATCATTGCAAGCTTATTGAGCATTATAATTCACTATGAAAACCTTAATCGTTCAATACAACTTATTACATGAACTTGAAATCGAAATATTACATCGAAAGCTTCATATTGGGGAGAGACTGAAGGACCGTGGTTAGTGTATCTAGGGACTCAGGAACTGTTAGGGACCTGATCCCAGACTGCAGGGACTTCACAAGTAAACACGCAGCGGAAATGATGTCGAATGATTTCTTTATTAAACCAATCGACTATACAAAACAATAGTTTGTAATATGTAACAACAACAAAAGCTATTACAAAACACAAGTCAGCTCACCCGGGGTCAGGACCCCCGTTCGTGACTTCGGAGAAGCTACCTTCACACGATTCCTCTTGAATCTGTTGTAGCTCTTCCACACCAAGGAGCAGGGTTCTGATGCACTTCAGCCTTACACAGAACGTCCTTGGTTCCCCCTGAGTTCCCTCGCACAGCTGCTGGGATGTCCGTCTACCACCAGGTCCTTGAGACCTTCAACTCCAAGCTTATCTCCTTGATGCCCTTTAGCCTTACACAAGAAGATCTTCAAACTCACTTGAATCACTCTCTAGATTCTTGAGTTGTGCTTGAGTTTCGAATGGAAGAGGCAATTCAAAATGGCTCCAATCCTTTGCATTTTGAATAGAGACCCACGTGCAGGGTCTTGTCCGTGGCACTGTTCCCTTTGTGCTTTCGGCTGCCCTCCTATTGTCCACTAGGTGGAGCATGGTCTCCTATTGTCCACTAGGTGCAGCATGCTCTCCAATATCTCCAAGATATTCTCGAGTTCCAAGGTCGGCTAGATTGGTACTTTCTGCAGCAAGCTTTTCTCTTTCTTATACAGCTGTCCTTCACGTGATCTGCTGTCTCCTCAGGTCCCTGATGGTTCATCTCAGGTACTTGATCCAATCAAGTCCTTTATGAATGTGAAGTCCTTCTGTCCATAACTTAGGTATATCAACCTGAACACTTCATTCAAGACATTAAATGAATGCTGTCATCATCAAAACATGGGTATGAAGATCCTTTGAGTTCACAAGAGGTATCCGAACCTCAAAACCCTCTTGAGGGATGTGAACCTCAGGATCTAACAATTTCCCCCTTTTTGATGATGACAAACACACGATAGACAATATAACAAAAGCATATCAGATAAGCATAATCTATCTAGTCTATCTAGTGAGTCACAAGTATGGACAGTTCCCCCTTAACCCAGACCAGGGCTCTCACTCGAGTATCAGAGATAGGTCCCTGATATGATTCCCCCTGAGTGAGATACCCATAACTCTTCCCCCTTTTGGCATCATCAAATAAGGATTAGAGACTTAAACAAATAAGCCATCAATAGGATTAGTCAAAACATGCAATAAAATTGAAATTTTGCAAACTTCAAAATTAAATGCAAGATGTCAAGAGTGCATAACAAAAAAAGGATAAATGTAGTGGGGAGCAAGGAATGGATAAGTCTATGGTGGCGTAGGGTATTAGCATTCTCTGATTCAGGTTCATGAACCTGACCCAGAAACTAGGTTCCCGACCCAGATCACATCCTTGATCTTAATCACGAGGTTCCTGAACCTCTGACTCGTACACTCTTTGTCCTTAGTCACCTCCTTGTTTTCCCTCTTCCTCTTTGAGAGACAGGAGCGGCTGGACTTGCTTTTTGGCAGGATATGTGGTTTCGAGGTTCATGACCCTGTCATTACCCTCCAAGGTTTCATCCTTTTCAAATTCACCTCCACTATTCCACTGCTAGCCACCCACTTGTGACATAGCCATCATCCACATCCCTTCTAACTCCTTAGAGCTTTTTGAATGAGGACATTGAAGCATCCACTACCTTGGTGCTTTTCTAAGGACTTGATTCCTTCTCTGAACCTTCCTGGTTCGCATACCTGGTGTGTGCCTGCAGGTTCCTGAACCTGCTGCAGCCATAAGCGTCTTTGCTTACTGGATGCCTTCGACAATCGATACCTTGACTGTCGGCTGGTCCGCAATCTCCATTGCGTCCCCCTTTGTTGCTTCAGGTCCACCTTCTGGGATCTGAACTTTTGTGCCACTACTGGAGACATGTTCTCCTTCTGCATCTGGATAGGGATCTGACATGTACTCATACCTCAGCATTTGCTCAAGTACCTGAATCTGTTCACTGACCTGAACAAGTGAATGCCATACCCATACCTTTCCATAGACTACACAAGGGACGTTGTGATGGTTGGCTGAACCCAAAGGGTTATAAATGTATGAACATCACAACTGAAGTCACTCACATCTCACCTTTTAGTGAATTTTTATCAGGTCCCTCAGTGTGTATGGCTAGGGTGGCTAATGTACACTTCCTTCATGAGGTTTGGGATCAAGATCCGGAAGGTACGGCTAGAAAGAAATTCAGCACAACATGAAATATTTCATTTAATCAAGAAGTAATGCATGCAATCAATCTATCACACATAGACAAAATCACATACTTAGGCTTATAAGCATAACTAACTACCTTACTCTAACCAATCATCGGAAGAAAAGTTAGGAGTACCTCACTAGGTAGAGATCATGCCAAGAGCCATTCTGAACTTCTCGAACGGTTCCCTGCTCAGGGCCTTGGTGAAAATATCAGCCACTTGCTCCTCGTCCTACATGACTCCATGCACACAAGTCCCTTCTCTACACAATCCCGAATAAAGTGATGTCTAATTTCAATGTGCTTCATCCTACTATGGTGAGTTGGATTCTTAGCAACAATTATAGCACTTGTATTATCACAATATATAGGAATTTTATCAAAGAAAAGATTGAAGTCACTTAGCTGGTTCCTCAGCCATAGGAGCTGTGCACAACAGGACCCTGCAGCAACATACTCGGCCTCCGTAGTAGAAAGCGCTACTGAGTTCTGCTTCTTAGATCCCCAAGATACTAAGCAAGAGCCCAGATATTGTGCCATCCCTGATGTGGACTTTCTATCAGCTCGGTCCCCAGCATAGTCTGCATCGGTATATCCCTCCAATGTCAGGGACTTGAACCTCGGATACCACAGAACCAGGTTCCTCGTTCCCTTCAAGTACCTCAGAATCCTCTTCACAGCCTTCACGTGTGATTCCCTGGGATCTGACTGATACCTGGCACATACACAGACACTAAACATTATATCAGGACGACTAGCAGTAAGATAGAGTAATGAACCTATCATGCCCCTGTATAGCGTAGGATCTGTCTTGGGAGAGCTCTCATCCCTGGACATTAAGTCGCTGGTAGAGCTTGGAGTAGTCGAGGGCTTTGATGTCTCAAGTCCATACTTCTTGACTACCTCGGTCAGGTACTTCTCTTGGTGTATCTTGGTTCCTGACTCTCCCTGAACTATCTGAAGTCCCAGAAAGTATGTGAGTTCCCCCACCATACTCATCTCAAATTCACTCTCCATAAGTTGAGTGAACTTCTTGACTAGGTCCTTACTAGTCGATCCGAAGACTATATCATCCACATAGACTTGCACCACCAAGAGATGTTTCTCCGTCCTTAGAAGAAACAAAGTCTTATCCACGGTTCCACGTTCATATCCATGAACTATGAGAAAGTCTGATAACCTCTCGTACCATGCTCTAGGTGCTTGCTTTAATCCATAAAGCGCCTTGTCCAGGACATATACCTTGTCCGGATGATCAGGGTCTTCAAACCCTGGAGTCTGCTTCACATATACCTCCTCCTTGAGGTACCCGTTCAAGAATGCCGTCTTCACGTCCATCTGATGGAGCTTGAATCCATACTGAACCGAATAGGCAATGAGCAATCTGATAGCTTCTAGTCTCGCTACCGGTGCGAAGGTCTCATCGTAGTCGATGCCTTCCTGTTGATTGTACCCTTGCACAACCAACCGAGCCTTGTTCCTCACAACAAGTCCCTGCTCATCCTTCTTGTTCCTGAAGACCCATCGAGTCCCTATCACCTTCCGATTGTCTGGTCTAGGTACTAGTCTCCATACTTTGTTCCTCTCGAACTGATGCAATTCCTCATGCATCGCTTGAACCCAATCGGGGTCCTTGAGTGCCTCCTGAACCGTCTTAGGTTCCATCAGGGACACGAACGCGGTCTGAACCCGTTCTCCTTTGATAGCAGCATAACAATAGAAGTCTTGAAGTCTCCTGTTTGGTTGACTAACCCGAGCACTTCTCCTCTGTGGAACTACCTCTCCTAAGGTCTCCAACTCATTGTTATCTCCCTGAGGTCCCTGATCTGGATCAAGTACCTCCTGCGGATCTTCAGGCAACTGATCTTGCACAAGTCCCTCATCATGGACTTGATCCTCATCAATACCATCAAGTACTGGATTCCCATCGACACCTTCCTGTGCCTCATCGATACCCTCTTGTACCGGACCCTCTGTGTCTTCAGCATCTGGCCGTGTAAACACAAAGACTTCTGCAGGTTCCTGACCTCTTGACGTTGCCAGGGTCATGAACCTCAGCAGGGTTCCTTGGCATGACATTCTCGTCAAAAACCACATGTACACTCTCTTCGACTGATCTAGTCCTCTGATGTACACCTTGTAGGCTCTACTATGCATTGAGTACCCTACAAATATTCCTTCTTCGCTTCTTGCATCAAACTTCCCAAGTTGATGTTTCCCGTTGTCATGAACGAAGCACGACACCCGAATACCCTCAAGTGTGATATAGAAGGTCTTCTGCCCTTCAACAACTCGTACGAGTCTTGTTCAGAAGTGGCCTCAAGTAGGCCCTGTTCAACACATAGCACGCTGTGCTCATGGCCTCTGCCCAAAATCTCTTTGGCAGTCCACTCTCAAGCAACAAGGTCCTGGTCATATCTTCCAGGGTCCTGTTCTTCGCTCAACTACCCCATTCTGCTGTGGAGTCCTTGGAGCTGAAAAGTTGTGATGAACACCCTGACTAGCACACCAGCTGATGAATTGTGCGTTGTCAAACTCAGTACCATGATCTGATCTGATGCTTCTGAGTTTCTTAACAAGTGAAGTCTCTACTTCCTTTGCCCAGGTTCCGAACCGATCAAATACCTCAGTCTTTGAAGATATAAAATCGTCCATGTAAACCTTGAATAATCATCAACCAAGACGAACACATACTTGTTCCCTCCGATTGATTGAGTCCTCATTGGTCCGCATAAGTCCATATGCACCAATTCCAAGGGACTGCTGGTACTCACAACCTTCTTTGGCTTGAATGAGGTCCTTGTCTGCTTTCCTCTTGTACAGGGTACACATACCTCGTCAGGTACCTGACCAAGTTCTGGAAGGCCTCGAACAAGATCCAACCTCTGAAGTTTCTGCATCAACTTCCGATTCACATGACCAAGACGTCTATGCCAAAGGTTTGAGTTGTCTGCCCTAGATGACAAACAGAGGTACTCATCCGGATCCCAACTTGGATCGGTCTTGTATACCCCATTATCAACCGTGCCTTTGAGAAGAATCTTACCTGTGCTAAGAGACTTAACAAAACACCCATTAGATGTGAAAACAACCTTGTTGTTTCCTCCTTGACAAAGTTGATAAACACTAAGTAAATCAAATTTAATTATGAACCAAGTTCACATTATCAATGCTAACCTTCTCCGATAAGCTTACCATACCGGTACCAAAGATCTCACCCTTGCTCTTGTTTCCAAAGGTAATAGCCCCCTGGATGCTGCTGCAGTGAAGAGAAATAGTCCATTTGACCTGTCATGTGGCTTGAACACCGCTGTCCATATACCAGGGACCTGTTCCAGTACCAGTCCCTCTCTTCACCTGCACACAAACAATCAGTTCTTACGAACCCAAACGAGCTTTGCCTCTTTGGGTTTCTTCTTAGAAACAGAACCAACACAAACAATAGGGTTAGAAACATTAGCATCAGCTTTGACATCCTTGTCAATCCGGGTTGACGTCCCTCGCTTAGAACAACCAGGGTCCTGAACCTCAGTTTGGAAGCTTTCCGACACTTGTTCTTCAAATGTCCCTCCTTTCCACATGGAAACAGATTTCTTCCCTTTGAAGTTCTCCTTCTTGAACTCAGCAATCTTCTTCTTTCGATGGTTGAAGTCGATCCTTGTTGGTTCACGGCCTGAGCATTCTTTGCCCATATACGGTATCCCTTACCATATGTCTTAGCCTTGTCTTGAAGGTCCACCTTCACATGTGGAGTACTCCTAGGCTCACCAGCTTGTGGAGCTCTCTTCAGTATGGTTACCTCACCATAACCGAGACCGGGTCTTGACTTCTTTGTTCCCTGAACATCTGTCTTTACCCTTGCAGCAGGTTCACGACCCTGCTTAGCTTGACGAGGTCCTTGACCAAGTTCACGACCCTTCTTAGCTTGACCAGGTCCGCGACTAGTCTCGCAACCCTGTCTTCTGTTGAGTTCAGCCTCAAGCTGCCTAATCCTGGCATCTTTCTCAACAAGCTGAGCATCTTGCTTAGCAATCACATTAGACAATTCATAATATTTATCATGAAAGCCTCTAATAATATTAATTAGATCGGTACGTGATTCAAAAGTAGATGACTTAGAGGTATTCTTTACCTCCTTGGATGAGGATGATGAGGATCCACCTCTGGCCATAAGACATGTGGTCCTCTTGAAGGTCTTGACCTCACATTGACTATCCAGGTCACTGTCTTCCTCGGAGTCCCCCCAAGCAGCGATCATGGCCTTGTTGTCCTTAGGTCTCTCACCGTGAGGCCTTTCCTTGTTGTGAGCTTGATCCCACTTTTTCTTTCTGCAATCCTTAGCAAAATGTCCTTTTCTGCCACAGTAGAAGCACTCATCGTCCATTGTTGCAGTCCTTTTCTGACGCTGGGTCTTTGAGTTCCCTGATTCGATTTCAGGTTCGCGACAAAGGCAACCTGCTTTCCGGTTCTTTGAGGTTCGCGACCCTCGAGCTTCATTTTCTCAATGAGCATGTCGCTCTCCAGCTTAGATACCAGGTCCTCTAAGGTCATTCTCTTAGTATCAGCAAGGAAGCTAAGGTCCTTGATATGTCATCCCACTCCGGTGACAATCCTTGAAGGAAATGATGGGTGATCTCCCATTTCTCGTATTCCTTTCCAGCCTTGACAAGGTAGCCAAGCATCCTTGAAACCTTGAGTGATACCCATGTATCGACTCATCCTTGTTTTGACGAAGACTCCTGTACTTCGTCTGTGCAGTGAGGATCCTGTTCCTCCTGACGTCCCCCGAACCATCATATATCTCTTCAGGGCATCCCAGACCTCAGACGGGTCTTGTAGATGATGACCTTCTCTAGATCACCAGGTTCCAAAGCAGCATGCAGAACCTTCATGGCTTGAGCGTTCTTCTGAAGCTTCTTGAAGTCCTCAGTGTTGTAGAGAGCCCTCGGCTTCTCTTTGTCTGGTCTTCATCATCCATGATGAGCTGACGACCCTGCTCAATGATCTGCCATACCTCGCCATCAAAGCAAGGACGTGTTCCTCGAACCGAATCGCCCAAGAGTCATACTCTCCCGGTTTGAGCTTTGGGGGTTGAGAACGAATCACCATGACATACCTGCAAACTAACCAACAATCTAGAGCACAGGGCTCTGATACCAATTGAAGGACCGTGGTTAGTGTATCTAGGGACTCAGGAACTGTTAGGGACCTGATCCCAGACTGCAGGGACTTCACAAAGTATACACGCAGCGGAAATGATGTCGAATGATTTCTTTATTAAATCAATCGACTATACAAAACAATAGTTTGTACTATGTAACAACAACAAAAGCTATTACAACACAAAAGTCAGCTTACCCAGGGTCAGTACCCTGTTCGTGACTTCCAGAGACGCTACCTTCACACGATTCCCCTGAATCTGTTGTAGCTCTCACACCAAGGATCTGGGTTCTGATGCACTTCAGCCTTACACAGAACGTCCCTTGGTTGCTCCTGAGATCCCTCGCACTGCTGCTGGGATGTCCTCCTGCCACCAGGTCCTTCAGACCTTCAACTCCAAGCTTATCTCCTTGATGCACTTTAGGCTTACACAAGAAGATCTTCGAACTCACTTGAATCACTCTCTAGATTCTTGAGTTTGCTTGAGTTTCGAATGGGAGGCAATTCAAAATGGCTCCAATCCTTTGCATTTTGAATAGAGACCCACGTGCAGGGTCTTGTCCGTGGCACTGTTCCCTTTGTGCTTTCGGCTGCCCTCCTATTGTCCACTAGGTGAGCATGGTCTCCTATTGTCCACTAGGTGCAGCATGCTCTCCAATATCTCCAAGATATTCTCGAGTTCCAAGGTCGGCTAGATTGGTACTTTCTGCAGCAAGCTTTTCTCTTTCTTATACAGCTGTCCTTCACGTGATCTGCTGTCTCCTCAGGTCCCTGATGGTTCATCTCAGGTACTTGATCCAATCAAGTCCTTCATGAATGTGAAGTCCTTCTGTCCATAACTTAGGTATATCAACCTGAACACTTCATTCAAGACATTAAATGAATGCTGTCATCATCAAAACATGGGTATGAAGTTCCTTTGAGTTCACAAGAGGTATCCGAACCTCAAAACCCTCTTGAGGGATGTGAACCTCAGGATCTAACAGAGACAGACTCCACAATCTATAAGGGAGTAGGAAGAGCCTCCTCAAAGATGAATTTTTATCTCTAATTATTTTATATGAATAAATATTTAATTTTATGCAAATTCATGCTTATAAAAAGTACTACAGTAGTTGTTTAACACTGCTTATAATGTAGGAAATATTTCATATTTATATAATATTAACAAATACACTCATTTCATTGTATCGTTTTCATAACAATTCAAATGATTTTGTATAAAAGATTGAAAATGAATAATAGTTCAAAATCCACTTTTATTATTTTCCTAAATAAATATGCAATTATCTAACTGTATCCGCAAAGAAAATGTTGTCCCTATAAGACAAAGAAGGCCAAAATGTCTATGCCTTTATTATTCAATGTCCATACAGTCCCGTATGTATTTTGTTCAATTCGGCAAGAATTACCAAATTATAGCTCCTTTTTCACTCTGCCATTTGTAAAATTAATATAAATATTTATCTTTCCGCGTCTCGAGGTTTGGTGCACCTAACAATCAAAAATCCCCCTATATACTTCATTGAACAAGATATAGCTAGCTAGCATTGTGGACAAAATCTGGGATCATACAAGTTACACAAAGTCGATTCGTAGTATGGACACGGTAGAGACTTTGCGGAGTAGGTAACTTTGAAAATACATGTTATTTTCGATAGCGAAAAAATAGACTAATAGTAGATATATAAAACAAAGGAATTCCGAATGAATTAGACACAAACTAATTGAGGGTTGTATCATGTGGAACTCCCACCTTTCATGCATTTTGGACGCACCATATTGTGCCAGCGCATTAATGAGTATGTGCAACTCACGTGTGCATTTCAAAAATGCAAACACGTGGCATAATCTGGTGCATCCAAAATACAAACAGTAAATGCAATCAATGGCTGCAAAGGAGGATCCATGGATCCATGAAAAGGTGGGGATTCCACATGATACTTTCCCAACTAATTGATGCATTAAGTAGAAGAGATAAGAAACCATATTTGGCGTGGACTAGTCCAGGCATGCCAACAACGTTTTTTTGTAACTAAATGTTTGGTTTGTAAGATATGTTAAGATATTTTGGTAATATAGGGCATTTTGAATGGAGGAAGATCTCAGCATGGGAAATTTTTTGATATTACATTTACAACTTGCAACAGGCTACAAGAGTTACTGCACCTACATGGCTCACATTATAAAAATTCAATGGAAGCCATTTACAACTAGCCCTATGCTTCACATATTTACATTTTACAGACCAGGGATTTACAACATTGTCAACAATATGATGGGCTACACACCTACATATTACATGACTATACATCTATGTCTCATCAGATATCAAAGACGAAAACCTCAGACTAAGAATTCATCCATAAAAAGTACTTAAAACGTAGAAATAGATCCAAAAGTAATACAAGTTTTAAAAAGGAGGAGCAAGTTCCATTTGGTTCGTCGAGGTAGTTGAGGCCAAAGCCAAGAAATTGTTCCGTGATGTACGGTTGCTGGTAATGTTATTAAACCTGTGGAAAAGCAGGAAAACCATTAGGTGTGAGTAAAAACCATCATATGTGCATTAGAAAAACAGGTAAAACATACCTAAGAAGCAAAAATGTGCATGTCACTTAATCTTTGAGAGTTTGTCTAAACAACTAATACAACTTCATCAAGTAATCTAATAGTCCCTGTCCCATTGATTTGATCTTCTGTCTCACTAGGACAAAACTTCAACTAACAACACAAGTAATCTAATAGTTACGATCCAATAAATACTGGCAAATGTACATACATGATGCATTTTGCATATACATTTCTAAAAAGACAAATAAACACATCACCAACTTTGGGTCAAGACAGGTTCTACAACTTCTATGAAAACACAATAAACCCTCAGGAAAATCCATTTGCATTTGGTAGACAGCTGGCATAAGCTAGCATCATTAGCAACACAGGCACAATCCAGAAAACATCACTGAGCTGAATGTTTAAAAAACGTGGAAGTTTGTAATAGACTAATAGTTACTAATAAAGGCAATGGAGAAAAAAAGGATATATTTACCTGTAAGAGAGCAAAAGTCTAAAAAACGCCCTTATTCAAAAAGCATGAGCCACTAAGGAGAATTAGTTAGACCTCAAGAGCCACCAAGCATAGAAATGAAACAGCACAAAACTTCCACGTTGTAAACAGCCAGATGCCATTATGATCCATGCATATCAGAGATTATCAAAACTGAGGTCACTCAGTAGAGATATGGCGCTTCTTTCCATAATCAGCATCCCTAGACCTAGACCTAGACCTAGGGCGCCAGTCATCGTCATACCGTGACTTGCTATGAGTTCTTGAGGAACCTTTTTCCCATTCAACATCACGCTCAGATTCACGATCTCTAGGCCTGCGAGGATCGGCATACTTAACCCTGTCGTCTCTATAACGATCCCTTTCACGTTCCCGCTCTTTCTCGCGATCCCTGTCACGTTCCCGCTCCTTCTCACGAATCCTTTCGCGCTCCCGTTCCTTCTCGCGATCCCTCATGTGTTCCCGCTCTTTCTCGCGCTCACTCTCCCTTTCCCTCTCACGTTCTCGATCCCGTGACTGTGAAAGCTCACGGTCCCTAGAACGGTTGATATCCCTATCACCATGCTGTTTGCTACCATTGACATAACTACGTTTCAAACCATTCTCATTGTCTCGAGAAACCTCACTGTCAAACCTAAGTTCTTTCTCATCCCTGTATTTTTTGTCTGAAGAAGCAGACCAGTCTCTCTCAGAACCTCTATCTTTCTCTTTAGTGTTTTCATGCCTTCCGACTCTGTCTTGACTGGCTTCACCATTTTGGTCAGAAGCAACCTCTTCTCCGTAACTTGATTCTCTTCCTCTGCTAGGGTGATCATCAGCAACCCATCCAATCATATTTGGATCCTGCCACATTCCCATGTTAGACCCATCCATTCCAGATGTTGGAACCATACCCATACCATTCATGGCCATCCCTCTACCAAAAAAGGCCGGATTAACATGGGGTGCAACACCAGGCATGCCCATACCCCCAACAGGAGGAAATGATTGCATCATGCCCGGAAATGGAGCCATGGGTCCACCAGGAAACCCTCCATAGCCTCCCATTCTCCCCATAGGCCCGCCAAATCCTGGATCGAATCCATGTGCCATCATAGCTTGAGGGTTCATCATCTGTGGATTGCCACCCATACCTTGATTGAATTTATTTCCACCATTCCCCATTATGCCTCTACCACCCATGCCCGCCCCTTCGCATACCACCAGGACCCCCTCCCCTGCCTGTTCCTTGCCCGCTGCCCCTACCCCAGTTGCCTCTTCCATAACCTCCTCTATTGTTATCCGCTCCACCCTGGTAATTACCGCCCGTCGCCATGCTACTCTCAGCCGTTTTTGTGCCAACATCATTTGAAATTCGCTTTGGTTGAACAGATTGACCGGTTTGTTGGGTTCTATTGACCTGCGCCTCACCCATTCTTTTCACACTAAAGGGAGATGCGAAAGCCACAACACATGGTCTGCCATTGAAGAGATGCCCATTCATCCCCTCTTTGCATGCAGCAGCTGCTACTGGATCATAAAACTCCACTTGACAATACCCCTTAGACTTCCCACTGGCTTTCTCATCAAAAAACTTTACCTCTTTCACCGCCCCGTACTTGCAGAGCTCTGCCTCCAGTTCAGCGTCTGTAGTCCACCAGTGTAAATCTCCAACAAAGAGCATAGTCCCTCCCCCACCACCTCCACTCCCACCAACTCCAACACCTGCTTGAGTCCCGATTCCACCAGCAGCCATCACAACATTTCCTACATTGTTGACTTTATTACCACCAATACCATTCACACTGATATTCCCCCCTCTGCCAAATCCTTCATTACCTATGCTTCCCATATCACCACCACTTTGTGGTTGTTGATGCTGAAAAAACCCTTGCGTAACAACACCACCACCAACAGGAGGGTGGTGCATCGGTGGCTGACCGAAACCATGACCAGGGCCGCCAATATTCTGATCTTCCACGCCATTCACCTTCCTATTTCCTTGAACTAGTTCAACCCTCATACCCCCACCACCACCAGCCTCCTCCCCCTTGATTCCCAAACCCCTCCTCTTTTCTCTCACCAACCATAACCCCACCAACCTGCCCAACAATACCTCCCTGCAGAGGAGCCGAAACATGCATCACTGGCTCAACCTTCTTCTCACCCACCATCACATTTGGATCACTAACCATCAACGACTCATCATTCCTCTTAAACGACTGTAAAAACCCCTCTCCAACATTAACATCATTATACAAATCCTCATAATCATCATCATCCTCTTCCACCATAAATCCATCATCAGCAACAGCCGAAATCGCTTCATTTCTTGCATATCCTCCACCTTCATCCATACCTTAAAATACCAAAAATCCACTCTCTACTCTAACCAAAACCAATTATAACTCAATGATCCTAAAATTAACACAATCGATGCGAAATTGCGAAACTTAATCGACATGCAGCAAGTTGAATTTAATTACAAGAAGCAGGACTTACCGGATGGGGAAGATTTGGGGATGAGATTTGACAAGAACGAGCAAGATGAGGTGACACTCGGAAACCCAAATTTCTAGAGTTGTGTTAGAGAGAGAAAACGAGGGCACGGTAGAACCGTCGACTTCTGGAATCGGGTTCAGTTGAAACGACGAGTTGTTCTGCGTTTTGTCGAATTTTCATTGTCTCTAGGAGTTGAATAACCTAGAGATGACCCCAAACACATTTCCTGCAATGGACTCGAGCCAAGTGCAACACTAAATGAACCACCCATGTGCACAGCCCAAGTATGACTACAAACCCTCTAGTCTGCTAGGAGTCAAAAAAAGTCGAGCAGAATATAATGCAACTAGTCGGTTCAGTTGAGTTGAGCTAATTTGTGACTTCTATTTATATTCAGGGGCTCGGATTCAGTGTGGGCTGATAAGGGGGATATATATTTAAATTTCGTCAAATTTTGGATGATGAATATTTAGGAGAAGTATCATCTGGAATCCCCCTTTTCATGGATTCATGGATCCCCCTTCATCACCGTTGATTGTATTTTTTGTGTGCACCAGATTGTGCCACGTGTTTGCATTTTTGAAATGCACACGTGAAATGCACATGACATATGCACACGTGAGTTGCACATGCTCATTAATGCGCTGGCACAATCTGGTGCGTCCAAAATGCAAACAGTAAATGCAATCAACGGGATGCAAAGAGGGATCCATGGATCCATGAAAAGGTGGGGATTTCACATGATACTATTTATATATAGAGAGCATATCTGGTGGAACTGTCAGATTTGGTGGATCCATGGATCCACCTTAATCACCGTTCATCTCCTAACATATTCAATGAGAGATAGACACGTGGTTAGATGAGAGAAAATTTTCGTTTGGTTTGATTTGGATGATTAGTTAGGTTAGTTTGTGTGTATAAGGATATATGGGTCATTTTATAAACCCATCAAATCTCTGACCGACAACCCATACCTATCTCTAATCCAAAACTCATTTTCAAACCTTCTCTCCCCTCTCGCTCACTTCTGCGAATCCAAAACCCATCTCGCCGATCCCTTTCCTCCTCCCCAGTCTCTCTTTTCTTTCAGATTTCTGATCACTGTGTTTGTTTGTGTGTGTGGTTTGGAGCGGTGGTAGAGGAGGTGATGAAAGGCAGTGGTGGATCTATGTACTCAGTACAAACGAAGCGGAGATGGAGGCTCGTGGGCGGTGGTGGTGGATCTATGGGTTTAGGGTTCAGGTGGGAGGTGGCAGTAAGATGAGTTAGTGGGTTTGGATTGATTTTGGGGAATTTGATAAGTGGGTTTGGATTGATTTTGATTAAAGGTTGGATCTTTGCTGCTATTGATGCGTGTAGGCAGCAGTTGTCGGGGTCTGGTGGTGCTGTGGTTGCAGATAGGACGAGTCATGAGTATTCTGAGCAGACGCCACAAACAAGGTACGGTACAGCCATATAATTTCTTGTTTTATTTCTGATTTTGATTCCTCGACGCTGGATCTGGATTTTCTCAGAGTTTTTGATTGTATTGTTGTGTTTTGTTGCGATTGGTACGCTTCTTCCGTGAGCGATCAGAGGGACGCGGTTTTGTTGTATAGGGAAATGGTGAGGAGGGGTGAGCCTAGGCCCAATCATTTTGTGTTTCCGCATGTTTTGAGGTGTGGCGAGAGGGCGTCGGAGTGGAGATGTACGAGATTTGTTCATGCGCAGGTTGTTAGAAGTGGGTTTGGGGAATACCCGGTTGTGCAAACAGCATTGATGGAAATTGATCCAGAAAACTTTGGCTATGGATTAATGTTGGCGAATCTTTATAGTGAGTTGGGGAAGTGGGATGAGGTTCGAAGAGTCGGAAGTATGCTAACTGAACCTGATAACCAAAACCAAAAGACTCCTGGCTGCAGCTGGGTAGAAGTTGATAGTGTAGTTCATCAGTTTTATTCCCTCGACAAGACACACATTAGAACCGAGGAGATATATGAAACCTTGGAAAGTTTGGCTGGTTTTGGTTAGCTCCTGGCAGACTATACCAACCTTTTAAGTGTTTTTAAGCTATGCAACACGATGTAAAGATGTTAAAGTGACATATTCAAATTTTGCTGGTCTTGAATGGTGAAAATGTGAGTGAGCGTCTCCCCGCAGCAGTAGACGGAAACTCCGATCAGACAAAATGCTTGTGAAGAACAAGACACACTGCACAGAGTACTTGGCGGGCGATGCATTATGTGTGTATGCTAATTTAATGTAGTGCAAAAGAAGGCACACCCTATAGTTGAGTTATGGATATGTAGTCATGAAATTAGACACACTGCACAGAGCTGTTTATTATCTTAGCATTTATGTATCAATGAAATAATCAGTCAGTTTCAGTATAATTTGTATGATGCATTTCATTTATGAACAAAATTTTAAACAGCATTTGTCAATGCACACGTTCTTCAAACATGAAATGCAAACACCAAATGCAAACATAAAATGCAAACATAAAAATGCAAACATAACATACGAAAAGTCGTATTGCAAATCAAAATTCAAACAAGTAAACGAAACTGAACAGAACATACGAAAATATAACGCGATCCAAAATAATAAACAACATACAGTTACCAGTTCACTCAGTCGACATGTGTTGTAATATGAATCAGAATGAAAACATTAAATTCGGAAGTGCAAAGAGAAATACAGACAATGCAAATAAGAAATGTTGGAATGTTGGCAAAGGAGATGACTGGTGGGTTTTCGAATGTTGGATGTGTTCTTAGAGATTTCAAGAATCATCAAAGAAATTAAACTAACTAAATATAAATAATAAATATTTAATTGTTTAAAATTTAAAAATAAAATGCAATCACATAACATAAAACATAAAATGCAAAGACAAAATGGAAACACATGTTCTTCAAACATGAAATGCAAACACAAAATGCAAACACAAAATGCAAACATAAAATGCAAACATAAAATGCAAACACAAAATGCAAACATAAAATGCAAACATAAAATGAAAAGTCGTATTGCAAATCAAAATTCAAACAAGTAAACAAAATTGAACAGGACATACGAAAATATAACGCGATCCAAAATAATAAGCAACATACAGTTACCAGTTCACTTAGTCATCATGTGTTGTAATATGAATCAGAATGAAAACATTGAATTCGGAAGTGCAAAGAGACAATGCAAATAAGAAATGTTGGAATGTTGGCAAAGGAGATACCAAATGCACATACAAATTACTGCCTTAAGATTCTCAAAGTAACCAGTACATATTATTCATAGTAATTAGGTGATACAAGTAAGGCAAATACCTATAATTACACAAGACTAGAATATTAGGGGTCTAAGTGTCTCCATTGTAAGTGTCTATTATGCAGCAACCGAAACTGATGAGCATTTTCAGGACACATGGATATAGCTCTATCATACAATTCCAAAGCCTGTACAAAATTACCCTTCCGGTACATCTCATTCCCAATATTCTTCAATTCCTCCTGATCCATACTCATCATAGCTTTCCTCATCATTGCACTCTCCGCCACACACTTTCTATCACCGACATTAATGTCACCACCACTGCTACGTTTCCCCTAGAGCTTGCACATCTTAAATGACCTAGCATTTCGATATGTGCATTTCGTATGTGCATTTCTTATTTGCATTGTCTATATTTCGATATGTGCATTTCGTATGTGCATTTTGTGTTTGCATTTTGTGTTTGCATTATATAAAACGTAAAATGCATTTCTTATTTGCATTTTGTGCATTTTGTGTTTGCATTATATAAAACCTAAAATGCAAACAAAAATTGGAAACACACGCTCTTCAAACATGAAATGCAAATACAAATGCAAACAGAGGGTGCAGCAGCTTGTGTTGAAGTAAACATGAAATTATTTTCTGTTGAAGTAAACCTCAATCATCAAATGGGGAGGAATTACATCAGAAAACAGTATCAAGAACGAAAATCAAGCACAATTCTCCCAGCGAGGCAATATGATGCCTACAGCCAAATAGAAATAGGTTAAACAAACTACCATAACAGACCAACTCACATTTCAATAAACTCTCAAAGCCATCAACCACTTCTCGCAAACCATAACATATCACCCATGAACAAAAGTAAACCACTTCTCGCATTTTGTGTTTGCAGTGTCTGTATTTACAACACATGTCGACTGAGTGAACTGGTAACTGTATATTGTTTATTATTTTGGATCGCGTTATATTTTCGTATGTCCTGTTCAGTTTCGTTTACTTGTTTGAATTTTGATTTGCAATACGACTTTTCATTTTATGTTTGCATTTTGTGTTTGCATTTTGTATTTGCATTTTGTGTTTGCATTTTATGTTTGCATTTTGTGTTTGCATTTTGTATTTGCATTTTGTATTGCATTTCATGTTTGAAGAACGTGTGTTCCATTTCTTTGCATTTTATGTTTTATGTTACGTGATTGCATTTTTTTTAATTTTAAATAATTAAATATTTATTATTTATATTTAGTTCGTTTAATTTTCAATAAACAGTAATGGTGAACAGTAATGGTGAAACATGGTTGAGTTTGAAAAATATGGGTGGGAAAAATAATGGTGAAACATGGTTGAGTTTGAACTTCAAGAAGTGACTAAAATGGGTGGGAAACTAAAATCAACAAACTAACACATCACATTTAATGCATTCCAAAAACTGTCACATCACACATTAATGCAACTAAAAACTAACACATCATCACACATCACCACATAACACACTTGCTAACTAATTCCTAACTATGCCCATATTGCCCTTGGTTACGAATTTAAAATTGAATTAACCAATCCACGTGTCGCTCCCACAATCCATCTCAATCCATGATCCAATGGTGATGGAGGGGGTTCCACGGATCCACCAAAAGTGGGGGGTTCCATGGGATATTTTTCCTTTATATATATACTTAGAGCATCCCCAACGCTGTTATTCAAACACGCTTGTTAGGTAAAAAATTCCACGTGTCACACAAAATAGAGAACCGTATACAAAACTTCATCTCCAACGCGGCCCTCTAGTTAGGTAAAATTATAGAGAAGTGCTATCTCAATCTTCAAATCTACAAGTCTCCTTCTCGTTCGCTATTTCCTTTAGGTCTATTTTAACTTTTATCCCGTTGCAATTCACTTCATCCCCTTCCTTTGCAATTGTTTTCAAAACAGAACATTGTGACCAGGTCATGTATGTTCCGTGAATTGTTGCTTTGTTTGACAAGTTTGAATTTTGTATGCTTGGTTTATGTGAAAATATTGAAACTTAGGGTTGTGTTGCGGATTTGCGGTGGATGAATTGGTGGCTGAGAGTTTTTCCATGTTCAACCTTTGTTGTTCTTCCTACAGTGAAAGTTCAACATTACATTGATGTTTGTTTTGAATTGAAGAAGAGTGCATGTAAGGTGTTTGATGGTTTGTCTGTGAGAGTGAATTTGATACTAATTTTAGAAGTTATTAATTTCTAAATGTTGTTGATTGTGATATGTCTAATAGATATGTCAGTTGTTGCAAACTTTATATGTTGATATGGTGCTTTGAGATAAAATGATGTGTTAACTAAATATGAAAACTAATTTCTGAATGTTGTTGATTGTGATATTATAGTTCGACCTTACTTTGATATGCTGAAAGGTTATTAGTGAATGTTTACAGACACAGAGAAGTGTCCGGAGCAACTACTACTCAGCAGTGTGCACGTACACGTACTGGTGATGTCGAGAATGTGGGTCAAATTGCCAGTCACCATACCTTTTTTGAGATGCATAACTTTAGCTATTAAATGGGCATGGGAGCTTCGAATGAGATCAAAGAAGCTGAAAAATCGAATGACACACTTGAGAGAGATAGTTCCTGGTTTTATTACTTTTTTCCGACCAAAGTGCTAATAGTTGCTTGCTGCAAGTATAGTTTCACAATTCCTCTATTCCTTTATTTGTCAACCTTTTTATGATGAGTTGGTGTCCATGTAGAAACAAGGTTTCCTATCAAAAAAATTTTTTTACATAATCATTATACATGATGCCATTGGAGCAAAACCAATATTTAGTTATCTATAATTTACATAACCTATTTAATACTATATTTTAAACAACCATTTTACACGATTGCATTGGAGATGCTCTTAGAGCATCCCAATGGTAACAATCAAATTGCTTATTTAAAATATAGTATAGTATAGAATATGTATAATTTAGATAAGTAAAAATACACATTGCTCCAATGCTGATATGTATAGGAATTATGTATATCATCTAAAACACAGAAGTTAATGACAAGATTTTCAAAACGACATTCAGATGAACACTCCCCACCCAAATCACCGGTAGAAACCCTTAGTTTAATAACTTATCGATATTTTTATTAATTAATTTCTTTTTTATTTTTAATTTATTCTTTACAAAAATTCATCAATGAAATTATGAAAATTATATTTTCAATTTATATTATAATAAATTTTTAAAAAAATCATTTCTTATGACTCAATAAAAATAATTACATATGAGAATATAGTTGTAACTATGTCGTAATAGAAATTCTTCCGTCAAAGTCTTCCGTAAAACAAAAGATAACTTTTATCTCAAAATAGAAAAAGTTGTCGTAAACTATATACCTTTGGCATCATTCCACCTCGCCGCCACATTCTTGATTAGTTGAATCGCTCTCGCTCCAAAGCTTCTAAAGAGTCCATGATGAAAGGTAAAAATAAGTTCATTCCTAAGAGCACTCCCCACCACGATATTTTTTATCATGAGATTCTACTATGAGGGATGGTACAAATATACCATGCATCCCCACCATGGTTTTTTGCATGGTTTTTTTTATCATTGCATGGTTTTTCATGAAAAAATCATCACATGGTAGAATTTGAGAATCTACCATAAGAATTTAACCAATCAAAACGTGTCACGTGTACTGTATCAGAACTTTTTACTGTTCATATTAGATATTACTCCCTCCGTCCCGCTTTGTTTGTCCAAAAGCACAAAATGCACGGTAATTAAGGTAGAAAGAAGGTATAAAATGTATGGTTGAGAATAAATAATTAATAAGTAAATGAGTAAAAAGTAGAATGTGTGGTTGAGAATAAAGGAAAGTGGACAAACTTAAGGGGACACCCAAAATGGAAAGTGGACAAACAAAGCGGGACAGAGGGAGTATAATGATTATATCTTAAAAATAACAAACTTTTGATTTTCAAAAAATATATCATTTAACTTAACTCTTTTAAGTCTACAAGTGAACACCCATTTTGACATATTTTTGAATAATTTTATTTGTTAATTGATGAGTTTGAGAAGAAAGATAGTTTTTTCTTGTGAATCATGGTGGGGATTGATGGAGCGTATTTATACGATCCATCATTGTCTTATTTCCGCTATTATTATATGCTTTATTTGTGAAATATTACCTTGTTGTAGTGTTTTGCGTTTCAGGCATATTTGGAGTGCAATGGAGATTTTACACGCTTATGGAGCAATTCTAGACGGATTCGAAGCTCGAAGACGAAGGAAAGAAGCAGAAGAAGACTGGATGACGTCAGCATGACATCAGCCGCGGACCTTACTGTATTTTTATCCGCGGACGGTATATGATTTATGGATATTATGAAGGGTCCGCAGATTAAATCCTTCAGGGTCCGCGCGAAGTTCGGCCCGGCCCAGTTTTGACAATCAGCAGCTTTTTGATTAGGGTTTCGATCCTAATTGAAGAGGAGAATCTTTGGACGGCGAAATTCCAGAGCGTAGAATAGAGAATTGCAAGCAAGCTTCAATTTTTGTCTTCATAAACGATAACTCTTCGAACTCAATTTCAGTCTTTTATTTTTGTTTTGTTACAATGTTTTCAATGAGTAGCTAATTTCCCTGCAGTTTAGGGAATTGAGTTGCAACATTGTATGAGATCATTGAATAGCAAGTTTTAGTCTATTGAATTATGTTCTTTGGACGGCTACAAGCAAAGTTTTCCTCTTCAATTTCAATTTTAGATTCATGTTTTGTAGTAGTAGCTAAATTCCTAGTTTGGGGAATTTAGTTGCAACGTTGTTTGAGACCATTGAATAGCATGTTTTAATTTAGTGAATTCTGTTCTTGTTATGAATTGCATGCTTTGTTATTTGCTTGACCTAGCCTAGCGGTGAAATTAGGTTTATATCAATTGCATGATATTTAATTGAATTGTCATAGTAGCAAAGCCTAGCGGTGGAGCTATTGTGGTAGTTGGATTAGGTTATTGTTACATCTTCTTGAGACTCTAGCGGGTAATAGAGGATAGAACTAGAATTAGGTAACAATCCTAGCGGGACTATCTAATTAGAACTACTATAATTCATTAGCTTAGAACGTGTCTGGTCTGTGATTACTAGTTGCAACGAGATTCCCTGAACTGTGTTTTCTCACTTATTAGTAACCCTTTAGTTTTTAGTTCACAAACAATCATCCAACCAACCCCCTGATAGGAGTAGGATTAGTTGTAGCATAACTCTTAGACTAGATTACTTTCCCTTGGGTTCGACCCTGCTTATTGCTATACTAGTTTTGAGTAGGATTATAAATTTAGATTTGCAGTGCACAACGACGCGCTGTCAGGGATGTCCATGATCTTTTTTATTATGAATCATGATTTGATGAGAAATAAAATTGAAGAGAGATATGAATGGTAGATTTTTTTAGCATGGTGAAGGATGCTCTAAGCACCTAGCAATCTTCTCTCATCAGCTCTTCTACATGCTTGAAACTAAATTTATATTAAATTATATATTTAAATCATACAATTTGATTTTCGTTCCTTGTTTTATATTGTTTAGTTTTCTTTCATCCTTTATACAAATTCATCAGTATAATTATATTTTGGGGTTTTTGCCGAAAACCACCCACTCAAAAAAATTGATTTAACCAGCCATCAATTCAATTCTAATCAAATCGTGCCACCCTTTCACTATTTTCGATAGCTTCTTCCGATAAGGCACTCATTGACTGTATTGACCAATGAAAATTCAACTAATTTCGTGATTTACACATCAATTCTTTCATAATTCAAAGCCTGACCATCAACTTTTTGAAGATCATTATCAACTTCTACAAACATGCAACCCCACTTGATATTTGGAGTTCTGAAAAGAAGATGATTTTTTGAGAAATTGGTGTTTATGTTGATGATTGATAAGGGGAATAAGATAAAAGATGGATTAATTTGATAATGGTGTAAAGAATGCAAGCCTTCGGATGATGATAATGAAGTTTTTTTTTATGGTTAACAAAGTCAACAACTACCTTGGTCGGAGAAAGCTGCTAGAAATAGTGACGGGGTGGCACAATTTCTTCGGAATGAATTGATAGGTGGTTAAATAAATAAAAAATTGAAGGGGTGGTTTCGTTAAAATTGTCATATTGAGCGGGTGGTTTTCGACAAAAACTCTTATATTTTTGACAAATATTATATCTTAATTTTTTATAATTTGAAATTAATTTGAAATAATATATTTATATCACATATTTATATTTCGACGCCTGAATTGACCACTTGTTACATCATCAAACTATGTTACATTCCAGATGAAGTGTGTGTTTTTTGATGATTGAGGAGAACTAGAAATTAAAGAAGCAATATGAAAATCTCCACTCCACTTTTCATGAGAGATTCAGCGTAGTTTTACTATTTGATATTAGTCATAACTACATAAATTTAGCAAAGAATTCAGACAAAACTAAATAAGATTATACTAATAAAAGTGTCAAAATGATGTCATTTTCATGTTGGCGACAAATAGCAACGCAATATCAAATCCGAATTCTTTTTCCTATAACCACATTAAGGAGAGAATCCCTAATGACACGTTCTCTCTCATGGTTACACCCCAACTTGCTTTTCCTTAGTCTAATGCACTGTGTATAATGTTTTTTCAAAATAAGACTTTTATTCATAGGAATGAAAACATAACCCGACCCAAATACAAGATAAACAAGGCACGGCAGCAAACCCTTACCATATGAAGTAAGATTCCTCTAAGATTATGTAGAGCAAGCATGGGACCTGATAGGCCTTGACGTTCTCCCTATGACTCGAAGGACTTAAGAGCGGCCTCCAGATGGTTCGGATCCAAGTTCGGCCGAACCCTAAGATCGGCCCTAAACAGTTCGACCTTAAAATATTCGAAAAGTTCAGCCTTGGCCATGAGTCCTAACCTATATTTGTAAGTTTTAATATAATCTAAAATAGTGAAATGTTCTAGAAGGACATACATCTTTTAGTAAAACAGAAGGACATGATTTCATGTGTTGGTTTTTATCAATCCAACGGTTGATATTGGTAACCGCCAATCACCAACCGCCTGTGTTTTTTGCAAATCCAACAGCCCAATTAAATAAAAACTAACTTTAATTTCAACCGTTGAATTAATCAAATCAATGTTCAATTTTACTTCCTTATGTCTAACAAAATTTACATGTCTCTCTAGAACTCAACTCATCTAAAATATAAGCTTAATTTATTTCTAAAAGGTATAGTTTTAATTAATTTTATAAAGATTATATTATATAAATGTAATATATATTTATTCAAATTTTAAAAATGTAACTTGTTTATTTATTAAATCATAAATTTAAAAATAAATGAATGAATGAATATTAGAGAGGATTAGTGTGGGTTTAGGCTTTAGGGTCTCCTTCAAGGCGGCCTGATCCTGCCCTTTAAACTATAGAGCTTAAGGACATTTTTTGGCTTTATATTTAAGGCAAAGCCTAGCTTTGTCTAATTCTATTAATAGAAATGAGTATGCAAATATACGACCAACCCAACTTAAACCTTATATTTAGGGTTCGGACCAATCCTGTCCTACCTAATGTCTAGCCCTAGACAGTGGCGAAGTCAGGAAAAAATATGAGGGAGGGCCAAATTATAATATAATTTTTTTCAACAATATGTGAATAAAAAAACAGACATCATAAAGAACGCCATTCATTAAAGTTACCTGCTTATAGCACTCCTCTGCGAGACTTCATATTCTGAAATGTTTGAAGTACATCTTCAATTTTCACGCTTAAGAAAATATCCCGCTCAATATATGCTACCAAGAGATCATTCAACCGTTCATGTCCTATCCTATTTCGAAGCAGAGTCTTGACAATATTCATAGCTGAAAATGCCCTTTCCACTCCTGCGGTTGCAACCGGTAAAAGCATAGCCAACTTGATAAGTAAATAAACTAAAGGATGAATCAAATGTTTTCTTGTCTCAACCATTTTTTACCAAGTTCTGCTATTCCATCAAGATTAGAAAATCTTGCATCATGTGTGACATCTTGAAAGTAGGCTAGAAGAGTCCATTCAAGTTCCATAATATGAACAGGAGAAAATTCAGAAGGATATAATTTTGCAAAAATTTTCAATTTCTCCTTGTCAAACGCAAAAAATGAGTTTTGTGGATCAAGACAAGCCATACCAAGAAGCAATTCAGTACCAATTTCACCGAATCGATCATTCAACTCTTCAACTTGTCTTTCTAAAATATCTATGAACATGTCATTCCGGTAGTGATGTAGATTTGTCAACACTTCTGCTAGTGCTTGACAAGAAGAGTGATGAAATTGAACTGTTTTGCAAGACGCGGGGAACAAATCGAGAAGCCGAATTGATTTTTTTATGAAGTCTTCGTAAAAATTCTGATGTCATAACTCTAAATTGATTTGTTTGTGTTTAGCTTAGGCACATAATTAAAATTTTAGACTACAGTAAAAAAATTAGACCAAATTTGAGGGGGGGCCCAAGCCTACCCTAGCTCACATGTGTCTCCCCCACTGGCCCTAGATCCTTACACATACTAGGAAGCTGCAAAAGGATCACCTTGAAGGGAGCCATGAATTGAGGTTGGGAGCTCCATTGTAGATTCAAAATTACCGAGTTTCATATTCTGCGAGAGTTTTATTAGTGATATATTTGTTGTATCACAAATTGGATGATATGTCAACTTATCGTTCACAAATTCGATGATATGTCAGCTTATCATTCACAACTTATCATTCACATGAATTGAGGTTGGGAGCTCCATGCGAGAGTTTGATACCCATCATGGTTCAAGGACAAAGGACATACATATTATATATTGAATCATGAATCATGATTAATAAACTGACTTTTAATTTAACTGAGGATTAAGTGTTTATGTACTTGTCAACTTATCATTCACAATGTTTCTCAATGAAGCAGGCCTTATCTACCTCCCCAAATTCACGAAATTGGATGCATACCATCAATAATTGTTCGCAAATCAAAACTATGTTGGTTTAGTATTTTGTTCCGATAAAATTATGTAAGATTATATAAATAAAAATGTTATTTTATTGTTGGCAGAAATTAGTTGCGCTTGAGGAGAACCAAATTGGAAATAGTTTTTAGAATATAAGCTCTTTAAGTCTGATCTAAGAACTTCAAAATCGAACGACTTGGGGTTGCCTACAGAGGCATGCCATGGTTCAAAGTCAAATCCTCTGTAACCCTAACGACGAAGTTAATGTCGGTGGAGGGAAGTGTCCTACGGAGTATAATCTTTAACCTTCCACGTGCTCTACTCTCAATGGAGCTTCCCAAAAACACACAGAGCAAAGTTAAGTGAGAGCCACTTCTGTGGTCCCCACAACCACACTAGAGACACAAAACTTCATTTTCCATAATTTTAACTAACTCCAACACCTCACCACATGCTCATTAAATTCACCTTCAAGCTTCCATCGCAGTTCCCCACACTACTTTTAAATTTTAACTTCTCCAATCTCACGACAAAATTGATAAACGGTTGAGTCGAAGAGAGACGTTCGTTTCGATGATCAAATGGTTGATATTAAAGTTTGATTTTAATAAATTAACGGTTAGATTTACAAAAAACTTATAATTACATTTATTTATATATCTCTTTGACCTCTACTCACATCGAATGTAAAGGATGTTAATAAAAACATAAACCAGCAAAATGTCTTATTGTAAGTACTTTGAGGTTAATCTAGTTCAATTTTAAAGCTTTCTATAGCCACGTGATTGGTCTGTTACTTTCTTGTTGAACCCTGCGTTGCATGTACTTCAGTCAACATAGTGTATCGAGTTACCTATATACCCTCGCGTTGTAGTTAATTGCAGCAGATTATGAGGGATTATTTCGTCATTGAAAAATACCATCCGCACTCACCATCTTATTCAACGTGAGTCTCTCATTTCACTTCACTCCAACTGTAACTCTCTGGAACGTTCCAATCTCTCAGATCGAAATGGACCACCATCTCCGACCGCCGTCCGCGTCGGCGATTGTGACAATCATTCTCTCACTTTTTTTAACAACTGGAATGACGGAAGCACACAACATCACTCAAATCCTGGCAAAGCATCCAGAATTTTCAACCTTCAATTACTACCTCACAAAAACACACCTTGCCGACGAAATCAATAACCGTCAAACCATCACCGTCTGCGCCGTCGACAACACCGCCTTCACCTCCGCCGTCAAAAACCTTCCTATCTCCTCCATCAAAAACATCCTCTCCCTCCACGTCCTCTTAGACTACTTCGACACTAAAAAACTCCACCAAATCACCAACGGCACCGCCCTAGCCGCCACCATGTTCCAGGCCTCCGGCACCGCCGATGGTTCCTCCGGATTCGTCAACATCACCGATCTCAAAGGCGGTAAAGTCTCCTTCTCCACAGCAGAATCCAACTCAGCCGCATCATTCATCAAATCGGTGGATGAGATTCCGTACAACATCTCCGTCATCCACATCAGCAGCCTCCTCTCCTCATCCTTATCCGACGCACCTGCTCCATCACCAACCGCTATAAATCTGACCTCTGTAATGTCGGCGAAAGGCTGCAAGGTTTTCGCCGACACGCTGGCGTCGATCTCCGCCGCGATGGACACATTCAACGACGACGTTGACGGAGGGTTGACTATCTTCTGCCCAAACGACGGCGTTTTCAAATCCTTCATCCCCAAATTCAAAAACCTAACCGCAGACGCGAAAGTCTCGCTTCTGCTTTTTCACGGTTTACCCGTTTACAACTCGTTAACGATGCTTCGGTCCAACAACGGTTTGATGAACACGTTGGCGACGGATGGTGCGAAGAAGTTTGATCTGACGGTTCAAAACGACGGGAATGTAGTGACAATTGATACGAAACGCAGCGTTGCGAAGATAACGGGGACGGTGATTGATAAGCAGCCGTTAGCGATTTTTATGGTGGATGAGGTTTTGTTGCCTAAAGAGTTGTTTAATTCGACTGAGGCGCCGACGCCAGCTCCTGAGCCGGCTGAGGAAGCCGAGTCGCCTAAGCCGAGTAAGAAAGGGCATTCTGGTGCAGGTGAGCCTACAGAAGCTCCGAGTGACTCGGCGGATCAGGCTGGGGATGCGAACGGCGTCGTTAGTGTCGGTGTGTTGAGGTTTGTTAGCGGGCTGGGCTTGGGAGTGTGGTTGGGTTTGGTTGTGATGTGATTCTGAAGCTTAAGGCTGTGATGGGCCCATTGGTTATTGTCGTATTTAAGATTGTCTTTTTTATTAATGTTTTTGTTACTCTTGATTTAGGGGATATTTGGAAGTGTGATTTGTTTATTGTCATGTGTGGAAATGAAATTTGTTTTTTTGTGTTTTAATTAAATTCACAACGGTGTGTGGGGTTAGTTTTTAGCTGAAATTAAAGACATCATTTTAACCCTAAAAGGGTGTATCATTTTTGTTGTACATCCAGAATTTGGTGAAACATGCAATTTGATCAACTACAGTACTCAAAATATGTGTGTCCAGATAAATAGTCTGTTGCTGTTGGTGATCATGGGCATCTCTATTATCACTACATGGCAATGTACGACTTCAATAACACATTTGTGTCGGAAAGAAAATCCAATGCCAGCTATTTTGAGTCTTTGTTACATGGTAAAGACTAGGGGTCAACATATGGCCCGAGGGTCAAAAAAGCCCGGTCAGGCCCGACTGACCCGAGCCCGACTCTCAATCCGACACGACCCTAGCCCGACTATAAAAGGGTAGGGTTAGGGCTTTGATTTTAAAACCCGACCCTAACACAAGCCCGGCCCGAGATAGCCCGACCCGTGGGCCCGACCCGTGAGCCCGACCCGTGAGCCCGACTCTTATTATAAGATTACCAAGCTAATATAAGCTTAGATTATCGAACTCAAATAATTTAATTGCTCGAATAATCAAACTCAATTAAACTCAAATGAGTTCAAATTGAGCTGACGTCGAAGTGTGAATTGTTGTGGAATTTGGTTGTATATTTATACAAACTTTGCAACTCATTCCTTCCAGAATTTCCGATGTGAGATAGGAATCCGCGGACCCTGAAGGATTATTTAGGCGGACCCTTAAGAATTAATTTAATTCTTAAGGGTCCGCGTAAATAATCCTTCAGGGTATGCGGATTTCTATCCCACATCGGAATTTCTGTAAGGAATGAGTAGGGAACTTTGTATAAATATACAACCCAATTCGGCTAATGTTCATACTTCGACTTTGGGCTTAATGACTAAGGTTGAAGTGCAATTTTTTTTGGAGCTCGAAATTTAACATGTATCTTAGTCTTACGATACTTAGGGTCTAGCCCGACCCGGCCCTTATTAATAGGGTCATTCTTAGTCCTAGGGTTTGGAACTATAAACCCGAGCCCGACCCGGCCCGGCCCGAATAGCACACATAAGGCTCATTATTTTTCAATAAACCCGGCCCGACCCTACCCGACTTAGGGCCGGGTTGGCCCGACCCGGCCCATTGGAGAGGCCTAGTAAAGACTGTCTTTTGTTATGCTTGTCAGCTTGTGTGTTTGGATGGACTTGAATTGTGTAGTGGGTTGTGTTTGACCAACCTTTTGCACCTTTATGCTTATGATTACTTCTTTCTAATTTTGATGAGATTGAACAGAGGATACTTTGAACTTCATCTGTTATTAACATAACACAAACACAGTAGGATCAAAATTAAACATTTAAAAATAATATATTTTTAAGATAAACTTTAGATATGTTGTAGTCTCAACTCTTTGCATTGAGAATTAGAAATATCAATGATTAAATTTTATATATTTTTAAGTGAATTTCCCAGTAATGAATTAGATATGTTGTACCTGTATGGGACGATGGTAGAGATCTTTGTATAGATGTATCTATTGTATCTCCTTTCGTAAGAGGTGCAGGGCTAGGATCAGGGGAGGCAGCCAGGAGAGCAGAAGACAGAAAGATTGCAAAGTATGAGGCTAGCTGTTCAGCGAATGACTTATTTTTCTACCATTCATCATGGAATCTTTAAGAGGTTTTGGAGCGCAGGTGGATCAGCTGATCAGGATGGTAGCGGCGAGATGGGCAGAGGCCAAAGGTATGAAGTTTCCGATAGCTTTCTCTATTTTGAGGCAGAAGTAATCTTTTGTCTCACAGAAAGCTTTGGCAGACGGATTTCTATTACGACATGAGTACAACTAGATATTCGTTGTCTATCATTTTTTTTCTTTTTCATGTACTCATATATAATTAGAGGTTGTATCCTGTGGATCCATCCGATTTGGTGGACTCGTGGATCTCTTCTTGCATCCGTTGATTGCATTTTTTGAACGCACCAAATTGCGCCACGTATGTGCACTTGTCATGTGCACACCGTGTGCACATGACAAATGCACACGTGCAAGTCACATGCTTCATTAATGCGCTGACAGAATCTGGTGCGTCCAAAAAATACAATCGACGGATGCAAGAGGGGATCCACGAATTCACCAAATTAAAAGGATCCACATAATACATTCTCTACATAATTATTTTCATTATAAGAAATTTACACATTCAACTAATTGCATTCGAATTGTGATAAAAGCAAATAATTATTATTAAGTTAGATAATCAATTCCTTCATTATCAGCATATCATCATCATAACACATAAGCAGCAGCTTCGATCATCATCAGACCCACCAACCAGCAGGACACGAACAATAACCCCCAAGCGACCCCTCCTCTTCTTCTCCTCCTTTATTTCCAATTCCATTTACCAGCAGAGAGAACGAAAGAGTTGGGTCGCAGCAGAATGTCTCTAGGGTACGCTGAGAAGCTTTCTTACATAGAAGATGTTGGCAATGTCGGCATGGCTGAGTTCTTCGATCCTCCATCCATCTTTCACCAAAAAGTTTGCTTCTTTACCCTCTTCCGAATTTTATAATTGTTAAAGTTTTCATCTTTAGGGTTTCTAATGCGTTCCATATTGCTTATGGAATATGGGGTTCTACTATAATTAGAGTACTTTTCTACAGTTCTGTTCTTTTCTGTTAGATTGAATGAAGTGGTGCTTGGGTTTAGGTTTGAAATTCAACAATATTGGAATTGGTGTTTGTTTTGTGATTTGAGGATCATGAACTCAATTTAGTACTGGCGTTGGATGATTGTTGTTAGGGCATGTATATGCTAGCCTAAGCCCTAAGGGATGGAATAACTCTCAAGATGTTCTCACATTTTGTTGCTTGGTCATATTATTGGGAGAAAAATGTGAAAAGAATCAACTTTGTTGAAAATGTATTACCTGTAAGTTTGTATACAAACAAGCTAAGTGATGCATAAAGGTGTTTTGTTTCAAAGGCAAAACATTATGAGATAGAAATGTCATTCCTTTTGTCTTGATACAAACAAGTATAAGCTGATTATTTTGAATCTCTTAGCAGTGTTCTATACATTATTCAGTTCTATGTATGGTTATGTGTTACATCAAAAAATCGGTACAGACTACAGAGAAGACATTTTTGAGAGTAATTTGTGCCCTTTCAGCCATGACTAGTTGCATTGCAAACCTATTTTCGTCTAAAGAAGTCAACAACTGTGTTTAATTATTTTGCAGATCGAGAAGCTGGCTACAATGCTACAGAAGGTTTGAAGCATATAGCACTTGATCATCTTAGCATTTAATATACTGCCTCTTATCAATATTGCGGATGTTCTTGAGTGTAGAGTAAGCATCTTGTGGTATTTACTGGTGCTGGAATTTCGACCTCGTGTGGTATTCCTGATTTTCGTGGTCCTAAGGGCATTTGGACACTTCAGGTAAGTTGAAATATGCCTTCGGTCTGATTTTTATATTTTATATTCATATTTGATGTATTGAACCCCTTCCTTTTTCCTGACCAATTTAGCGTGAAGGCAAGCCGTTACCCGAAGCATCATTGCCTTTCCATCGCGCGACGCCTAGCATGACCCATATGGCTTTGGTTGAATTGGAGAAAGCTGGAATTCTGAAGTTTGTCATTAGTCAGGTAGTATTGTGTTCTGCACAGTAATTAATTAGTTAGTTGTCTGATTATGACTAATTTCAAAATTTTGAGAAACTCTATTAGCGTAACTCTGGATTCCTATTTTATTTTTTGATTTGTAGAGGGTTTGAACAATTTATTTAAGGTGCTTGTTGGCTTTCCCTTTATGTGAATCATTGCCTGTGCCTCTCTGATCATTTTTTTCTGTGTTGGATATAAAAATAGAATGTTGATGGACTCCATCTTCGATCTGGAATTCCAAGAGAGAAACTTGCTGAACTTCATGGAAACTCTTTCATGGAAATTTGTACGTCTTGTGGGGCTGAGTAAGAATCTTTTCCATTTTTCGATTGCTATAGTTGCTTTTTAGGTTTATGTAACTTACTGTTTTATTTTAACTGAGTACATGTATTGAAAGTTTTGACGTTTTTACTATTTTATATTTGTGCCGTATTCATAACACCATATAATCAATCAGAACATCACATTACATCACGTTAAAGCAATATATTAAAGTGAGACGTACCTGGTACTTTAAGGTGCATCCTGACATACCTGGTATTGACATGTTCAGGTATATGCGGGACTTCGAAATTGAAACCATAGGGTTGAGAGAAACGTCTAGACGTTGCTCAAAACCAGAATGTGGAGCCAAACTAAGGGATACGGTTCTTGATTGGGAGGTAATCTTAATGGTTTTCCCTTTGACATTTAAGTGCTTAACTCATTTAGAGGCCAACAGTAGTCGCATCATATGTGTCTTGTTAATGATGGTGATCTATGAGATTTTTTTAGATTAAAATCACAGGAAAATTTCAGTGCAAATATGTATATCACCGCATTTTACTCTTTCGCCCTAGTGTAATGCTCCTGCTAAATTCACATACATACTGGGCTAACGTTTCCATTGTCACAGGATGCATTGCCTCCTAAGGAGATGACTCCAGCTGAGAAACACTGCAAAATGGCAGATGTTGTATTATGCCTGGGAACCAGGTACACTTATATTCCGCATTTGTCATAGTATACAGGGTACATTATCTTGGATGCGTCAGTTTAGTGTATGTTGGGTCACACTTACAACGTAGTTTGAGGTGAGGAAGTTATCATCAGGGATTGCACTCAATCATCTTGCATGATTAACTTTCTAGTTGTAATTTGTTAATAAAGAATTGCTGGGACCAAAGCTTTATGGCTCATTTGCTAGTTTGAGACGAGTATATTAGAGTGATTATCATAAAATATGCATAATTGTGCTTTGCTTCATAGGTGTCTGCTATTGTATCTGAAATTTAGAAGGACATCAATTTGTTTGTATGATGTAATTGTTCATCATTGCGCTTATAGAAACATGAAGCTTGAATAGCTGCAATTACTGAGAAAGAAAAAGGACTTAATGTTAAAAGTGGGTTTGACATTCACTCTTTTGAGGGTTTGACTGATTAAACGTCAATCAAATTTGATATACAGTTTACAGATTACACCCGCGTGTAATTTACCTTTGAAATCGCTTCGTGGAGGTGGGAAGATCATCATAGTAAATCTCCAGGTAACTGTCAAAAGAGAATAAACACAATGATATGGAGTGCATGTGTAAATGAATATATTAAGGAGCAGAATATCCCTCTCGTATACCTTCAAACATAATCGTCAAATCATATTAGCAAATATAGCAATCCAATCTAAAAAATGAAAGTAAGCACTGGTTTTGGATTCTCTTTTATGTCTGGCATATGTATATAAGATTTCTGAATGTGTTGTTGGATTCTCAGTTCAGTTGATCCCCTTAAGAACACTGGTTACTAATAAAGTTCTTGACTTCATTTTTAGTGCTTTATTAATTTAGGGTTGATTAAATAGTAAAAGGATTATGTTTGCTGCTGACAAGAGGTGTCATTTTTCTTTAGTTTTCTAGCCACCGAATATCTGTGCTTTTTCTTGGTCAGGCATTGCCAGTATGTTCTATAATGTACTAACATGAGCTCTATTAACTTGACAGAAGACTCCCAAGGACAAAAAAGCAAGTTTGGTCATCCATGGGTTGGTGGACAAGGTAACCTGATTATCCCACCAAATTTTTCGTAATTGTATTCGGTCATATATTGGAAGCAGTTAAACGCATGTATAAAGCAAACATGATTTCATTGCATGATTTCTGGAAAAAAAAGAGAATTATTGTCTCTGTATTTGCACTTATTCCCTTAGACATTGATTTAGTTTTTTAACATTAAAAATGTTTTCCATTTCTGTAGTTTTTTATTTTGTTTATTTACTGAAACAGGTTATTGCGGGAGTAATCGAATATCTAAACTTACGGATCCCTCCATTTGTTAGAATTGATCTCATCAAAATCAGTATCACTCAAGCAACGAGTGCAGGTAACTTCTATATAGTCTATACTTCTGCATGTAAACAGATTCAGGGATGTTGGAAACTAAATATTACAATGATCCTGGCATCCAGCTGATGCCTGAGAATTATGCAAACCACATACGTCTACAACTCTTGTACATCATTTATTTCCGTTTAATTTGCTGCTGTGGAACTTACATAACTGAATGTGGATCTTAGTTGATTTGGAACTTTATTCTAAAAGACCATGTATCTATAAACAGATAACAAATTCATTAATTGGCTGTTGCGGGTGACTAGTGTACATGGTGCAAAAGCGCCTCTGCCGTTCATTAAATCAGTTGAGGTGAGGTCCATCGCTACATATTTGCTCAATGATTTTTGCGGTACCCTTGATGCTGGTGAATTCTTCTGTGTGACATATATCAACAGTTTGGTCCATGTTTCTTGAATGAATATTAATAGCTAAACACATGAAACATATGCAAAACTGAATGCATGCTGTAGTATACTCCAGCCTTCAATATACGTATTTTAGTTTTTATATCAGTTTTAAAAGAATTGGATCATAATGTAGCATTTTTGCATCAGATTTCTTTTCAAGATGGGCAAAGCCAGGGTTACAAAGAAGCTACACTGCAAACACAACCATTTAGGCTCAAAAGGTTGTTTTCTATTCTAAATATTTGTATGTTCTCCTCACCAAACTACCTTTTACTTGCATACTATTATATAATACCGAGTTCTCCACACCAAACTACCTTTTACTTGCATACTATTATATAATAGTAATAATACGATGTCAAAATAATTTAGCTTGTCACTGAACATGCTTGATTCAAGAACTTAGTTTGTCTTGAAGTCAAAAACCTTGAGTGATTCTCTGCATATATATCCCAAGTTGGAAGAAAATTTTCACTTGTTCTGGCCTCTGGGTTGAATATTATTCCACATCTTTCATTAGAACAAAATAGCTAATCTCATTTTGAAGTGTTCAATCACGTGCTTTGAATCACAGGAGAACTTTGCAAAACAAGGAGTTTGATTTAGTGTTGAAGCTCAACTTCAGTGAAGGATGTGGCTGTCCCAGCACCCAAATTAAAATCCCCTTTGGCTACAAGGTTTCTTAGAAGTGCTACAATATTTCGTAATTGCACATTTTTAAGTTCATCAGCAAGAAACTATTATTTCACAAGGTTTCTCCAAAATTCTTTTAGACTTTCAGCAGCTTACACTTGTCTCTGATTTTATGTCAGGTACCTTGCCTGTCAGGTGACATCGCTAGTACCGACAAAAATGCAAAAATTGAAAAGCTCAAAGGCTCTGCAGTCCGAGAGACAGTATGCGGGCAGAGTGAAGTTATTGAGAGAAATTTTCCTTCACCAAAAACCGAAGTCACCACTCATGCTATTGCAACCAATGTAGTTGGGTATCCTAAAGCTGCACCTGAAGCCAACTCAAGTTGCAATGATGACCTGCTGCAGGAAATCAAATTGGGTTTATTAGGCAACCATTTGTCCTGGAAGGGAAAATGTTCACGCAAACGTAGAATTTCCAAAATCAGTACTTAATCTGGAGGTGAATCAGCACTTAACCTGGAGGTGAATGTTAGGGATTAGTTAACTTATAGAGTACATATATAAATGCGCAGTGTGTCGAGGCTGAGTGAATTTTGTTAGATGATGCTGCACGCAGCCCTCGTCCATTGCCCTGAATCTGACAAATGATGAGATATATCTTCATCTTTTGGCTGTTGTCAAGAACATACTAAAACACTTGATATACTTTTGTGTGGTACACATTTAAGTGAATGAAGTAGTGTGTGTTTTATCATTTTTTTGCACATTTTATGCAGCAGGTTATTAGTTACTGACCTTTAGTACAACAGCAATCATGCATGAATGAGATGGCATATCAGCTGTAGAGTTGATGACAGAAGAAGAGAAAGCACAAACTAAAACGAACAAAAATCAAAATCTCATTTGCTGATTCCAGCTTGTGCTCCCTCTCTTCTGTCATCTCATATTTACTCGCACAAAAACACCCCAAAGTGCATGATCAGAAACTTACCTGGCGTAACAAGTCCTCGCCCGTGATCATCTCAGGAGTCAGGACACTAAAAATAATTCCGGAACACCGAGACCCGAATGATGCTCATATTTAACTACTGCAAGAACCGCTCTACACATGATCTTTGTGGATGGCAACGTTAAAGAGACATGTATCGGCTTGTGGTTAGTTTGTATCATGGTCCTTACCATTTCAGGTTCTGATTTGATTAAATGCAGCTGTGAGGCACAGCTGCGATATTAATATGAAGTGGACTAATTACCAACCTTGTACTACTAGTCACATGCACTTAACTGTAATCTGACTCAGTGCTGGCTAGGCCAAGGCTAGCTTGAGCTTTATGGTACGAAAAATAATATTCATTTAAGGTCAAAGTGTTTAACAATAACTCTTAAATATTTGGTTTGACCACACATTATCTACATTTCGTTTTTTAAACATCGTGACATTTCGTTTTTTAAACATCGTGAAAAGAAATATTTGGACAAATAAATGGGGATGAAGGGATTATTACAGACATTAATTAGTCAGATTGAAGATTTGTTAATCATAAACTCTTAAATTTTTAAGAATCAAGCAAGTGTAAACTACCAATTGGTATATGGAAAAGGGCAATAATGTCATTTTCTATTGAGACATTGAACAAATACGAGTTCAAATTCAAAATGGTTGGTGAGCTGAGCCTGAACTGCTGAGTCAACTCTCTCTATCGACTTTGCTTTTCAAAATTCCACCTGTTCCGCTTCCCCAACTCCAAATCCATCAATTCCACTTCTCTTCGTCATCATCATGTATTGATTTGTTGCGGCGTAGAGGAAGGTGGCCCCTACTGCTTCTGCTACAATTGCTTGCTTTTACCGACCCCCACCATCACAATTAAATATACAATTCTTCACCTGTTCAATTTCCTCCAAACCCACTTCTATTTACCAGGTCGTTTCTTCAAAGATCCTTTCTTTTTCATCCTCAGTCCAAACTCAACCATTCTGACACATACCCTTTCTTCAAAGCTCGTGTCTTTTGTAACCTTTGAGTTGAATTTGTCGGCAGGCTCTCTTTTTGAGATTGTGATTTGATCTTCAGGGTTTCCAGGGTTTATACTCGACTCCGTTATCATCGTGGCCATCAGGTTTTACTTTTTCTTGATTTTGATTGCAGTTTTAATTACAGTGATATCTAATAATTAGTGCTTTTGAATCTTTTGATGTATGTTCTCAGCTTTAAAAAATTAATCACTGTGAATTCAGGAGTTGGTAATGTTGTGTTGACTGTTTATGTGCTAAATCTGGTGTTTTATTTTGATTTTATTGGCTGTGGTTGTTACTTTTCTGCTCTTGTTGCCAGTGTGCGTCTGTTGGTGTGCTATGGAATTTGATTTTTGAATGGATTGCTTCTGTGTTGTGTATGAGCTCAAAAGTTGGAAATGATAGTTGTTATTATTTATGTTGCTTCGGTTATCGAAATATATTTCCAGTATACTGAAAAAGTCCCTTGTGTTTGGGTGTAGCGATAGTTTGATGAAGTATCAGGTGTCAAGTCTGCAATTCAGTTATTATGGTTGGAGTTGGATCTATGATGATTTGAGAAGTCTTATTTGTCAGTGAACACGATATGGACTTTTGTTTGATTAACTTCCATGTTTGGATAAAGTTTAGTACTGGTATTTGTTGTGTAAATGTTTTCTGTCTCGCGGGCAAGAACTTCTTGCTCGACATCTTTTCTGTCAAGGAAGATGCTTCTTTATTTGTGCCCATTGGTGCATCAATCACCTCTCCATGGGTAACTCATATGGATTAGGGTCGAGATTGCAAACTTAATGTGTAAATTAGCATTTTTTTCTCTGTTATCGGTATTTGATCGGGTTGAAATTGAAATACGAAGTTCAATATTTCTGATTAGCCTGTGTCTGATTCGAGTTATTGAAATCTGATTTACTTATGCTGTAAACTGGCCCTTTTCTTTTAGGCCGTAATTGATCATTGGCTATCTGATCAGGTAGGCTTGATAATTAGAGGAATCATGGTTGCTAAAGATCGCCAAAAGCACAGATTTTTCAAAGTGGAAGTGGGTGAGATAGACACTCGTGCACCTTTTCAGTCTGTTAAAGATGCAGTCAGTCTCTTTGGTGAAGGTGCTTTCTCAGGAGAAAGGCGAGCTGTTGGGAAGATTAAACCACAATCGGCTGATGTATTCTACTATCTCTACACATACTTAACACTTTACAGTCAAAGTATGCACTGTTTTGGAAGTTGAGTTTTTTTAACTGTCTAATTCATCTAGTTTCAATTTTTTTCAGAGGTATTGGCGAAGGAGACGCAGCTACTCCTAGCTCAGAAAGAGCTAAACAAGTTAAGAGAGCAACTCTCAAATGCGGAGATAACCAAGCTCAAGCTCTCTCGAGCTTGAAAAGGCCAGGAAAACCGTAGAGGACCTTAACAGCAAACTTGTAACTATCGGGGAATCAAGAGCATTAGCCATTAAAGCAGCGGAAGAATCACAAAATAATGTGAAGACCTTTGAGGAGACAAAGTTCTGTAGGTCTGATAGTATGCCAGGCTCCTGGAACAAGGATCTTGAATCATCAATGGCGAGTTACTTAATTGCAGTATCTGGACTTAACGATGCCAAACAAGAACTAACGAAACTTCGTCAGGATTGTGATGCGTCGTTGGAGGCAAAAAATACTGCACTTAAGGGGCAGAGTTTAGCGGATGAATGATGCAAAGTAAACATGGATAGGTCTCTCGAGCTGTCCAAGGAGATATCAATTACTAGGGAGGCAATTGAACATTCAAAGCTAGCAGTAATCCAAGCACAGGAAGAGCACACTAAAATATTTGCGGAAAAAGATGCTCAAAAGCAGGTATATAAGTGTAAAATCGAAGAGTCAGCTATGAAACTTCGAGTCTTGAAGCAAGGTTTTAATCCTTCACTCACTGAAGGCATAGCTTTGGAGGCTATTCATGTGGATAATGAATTTAAAGTTTTACAAAAGGAGATGCAAAATATGAAGACTTCTGAACTAGAATCGGTTAAAGCTGTCACGTCTGAGCTGGACAACGCAAAGGAATTTTTGCTGAAAGTAGCGGAAGAGGAAAATAGTCTAAGACACTCGCTTGAATCACTCAAGCTGGAGCTCGAGGGTGTGAAAAAAGAGCATGCGGATATGAAGGAAAAAGAAGCTGAAATGGAGTCTATAGCAGGGAGTTTGAATATTCAGCTTTGTAAGACTAAAGCTGACCTCGAAGCATGCATATCAGAAGAAACCAAAGCCAGGGAAGCTGCTGATGAAATGGTTTCAACTCTTAAACAACTATCAGTTGAGAGAGAAAATTTAAAGAGAGATGCAGACGATATGAAGTTAAAAGCTGAAGAGTTGAAGAATGAAGCGGAATCTACTAGGCTTGCACTAGCAGAAGCTGAGAGTAAGCTTAGAGTTGCTCTGCAAGAAGCTAAAGAAGCAAAAATTGCAGAAGCTAACGTCCTTGATCAGATCAAAGCATTATCAGAAAAAACCTCTGCTGCTCGTTCTTCCACATCAGACTCTAGTCCAACTGCTAATATAACCATCTCAAAAGATGAATATAATTCATTGAGTCGAAAGGTTGCTGAGTCTGATACCATAGCAAACATGAAAGTGGAGGCTGCGTTAGCTCAAGTTGCAGCTGTAAAGGCTAGTGAAAACGAGGCCCTTAAGAAGTTGGAATCAACTCAAAAAGAGATTGAGGACATGAAGGCTGCAACAGCCCATGCTTTAAAGAAAGCAGAAATGGCTGAAGCAGCTAAGAGAGCTGTGGAAGGCGAGCTTCGAAAATGGCGTGAACGAGAGCAGAAGAAAGCAGCCGAAACAGCCTCCCGTATTTTAGCTGAAACCAACATTCCTACATTACCATCACCAGTCCATTACAGTGTACAGAGCACAAAGCTGTCTGACAAACTTGTTGAGGTCAGGAAGATGGAAACACGGCCATCATCCGTTTCAAAGAAAACCCTCCTGCCAAATCTAAGCGGCATGTTTCAGAGAAAGAAAAGCCAGATCGATGGTGGCTCACCCTCTTACCTTCCTGGTGAGAAGCTCTTTTGAGAACTTGGGTTTAGAGACCTTTATTTCTGAGTATGGTTAAAATTGAAATGATGCTGATAGGAGAAGCAACAAGTAGGCGCCTTTGTACATTTGTGTTCTGTGATGTACCCTTTTTAACCGAAAAGATAGAATGTATCAACTGTTTGAACTCGGATCAAAAATGCAGCCAAACTTGAGATTGTGTCAAAATAATTTGATTGGATCAATGAATAACATGTACATCATTGACTGTTCATGTAATAGTTTTACATCATCTACCCATAAAACATTCTATCTGTATAACATTCAGTTAATCAATGATCTCTCCTTCCTCTGGCTCTTCGACTTTCTGATCATGCCCGTCTTTAACGACATCATTCTTAACATGACGGACATCTTCAACACTGCCGGACTGATCAGTGATCTTTCTTTTCCACAATTCTTTAGCATGTCCGGGGCAACTGTCAGTAGTCTTCGACTTCTTTTGACAGCATTGAGAAGAACTCTTCTTCAGTTCAGTTACATCCGCAATTTCGAAGGAAAGACTAGTACTCCCATTAGGCTTAAGTGAAACATGACTCTCAGCATTGTATTGTTTATACCCAATTAGCTCCTCGAAATCTCGCATGACCGTCTGTGGATCACAAATTCCAGTATCATTACGCATTTGTTCAATCTCCCTTCTCGCGGCTTCTCGCCTTTTCTGTAACTCTGCCTTCCTCCTCAAGTTTTTCCTCTCAATCTCCAACTCATTCCTCCTCGTACTCATCTTTCCAGCATCAACAAAACCCGTTTCACGAATGGAAGAGCGTCCCTCCGGCATCATTGTCGACCCCTTTTTCTCTAGGGTTTGCTTTGATTTTTGAATAATTCCCGCGAATCTTCTCTTGAGCCATTCTTGACGCGAACGGGAGTCATCAAACACAACTGAAGTTACGCAAGAAGTCATGGTTGTTCAATGGAAGAAAAAAGGGTGCTTCGTGGGTTTGATCGATGTACGAGGATGACTGATGATCAGTGTTCTTAGGACAAGTTGAAAGAAATCATCGATCTTTGTGGGTAATTAATTTAACTGGCGAAATTTGGAAACTTTCTATGTATTGAAAAACAACGGTAACTATAACTAACTAACAACATACGTTTGACCGTTATTACATAGGATGTTTGGAGCGGCCATAACGTATGTTAAGGCTTTGCAACAAGGATACAAAATATGATTTATATAAGAAATCCATGGTTCAAGCATCATGAATCTAAATCTGCATACAATGCACGAAGAGGATCACACCTCCTCAAAGCAGAGTAACACAGCAAGAAGTTGCAGGAAATAATTAGAAGAAATCAAATTCCAGATAATTATTATCTGAGGACTTTGGACCCGGGTTGGGCGTTGCAGAGACAGGAGCAGGTTTCTCGCTAGTGGAAGCAACTGGGACTGTTAAACGATCAAAGTCTACTGGCTTTGGAACTTCTGGAGGGCTTGCACAGCGGATTAATGCCCAGTTCACGCCTTCGAAGAAAGGGTGTTGTTTGATCTCAGTAGCACCTCGTTTAAATGCAAGTCTGTGTTGTGGTTCTTTTACTAATAAGCCGCGTATAAGATCCCTGGCTGAGAAGCTTACTACAGGTGATTCAGGGAATCTTAAAGGCTGACCAACTACATTAAATAAAGTAGCTCGATTCCCTGATCCTTTGAAAGGAGTTTTACCGAATAATAGCTCGTATAGGAATATTCCAAATGTCCACCAATCTACAGCACTTCCGTGTCCTTCGCCTTTGATAATTTCTGGCGCTAAGTATTCGTGGGTTCCTACGAAAGACATTGACTTTGCACCGATTGGCTCTGCCATGAGTTCAGGCATTGGACTCACTTGGTTTTTGATTTCATTTTTGGGCTTACTTTCTTTCTTGGACTTGCTTGAAAAGAAGCGAGGGCCGAAGCATGTTGTTGGAGCTACACATGAAGGAGTTATGCACGATGTTGGCTCCATGCATGCAGGCTGAACACAGTATGCTGAATTCTTTCGAAGAGGTTCAGAATCAAAATTTGCTGATCTAACGAGCGTAGGACTGACAGCACAACGAAGAGAAAGGTCGAAATCAGATAGCATGATGTGCCCATCTTCTCTAACCAGGACATTTTCTGGTTTGAGGTCTCGGTAAATAATCCCGAGCATATGAAGATACTCGAGTGCGAGAAGAACTTCCGCCACATAAAACCTGCACACAACATTTTAAAAGAAGTTACCAACTATGGACGAGAATGACGATGTCAAGAATCCAAGTCGATACAAAATTATTCAGATACTAATTTCAGCTGGAAATAATAAAAACTACACCAAAAGGGTAGTTAAGAATGCAGACTGAATACAACTTTGTCCATTTTACCAATTACCTATTTCCTAAAATCACTTACATTAATGAGATTATAAATGTCGGATAACAGTTAGATATTTAATTTAAGGAAAACAATGCAAACAAATATTCGTGGATCCATCAATAACTAATTTTTAACCAAATAAAGCTCTTTTCGAGGCCATATGGCAATAAATTACTATTATTTCTGAGCTTAAGAATATGAAAAATGCACATAAAAATATTCAAAATTATGGACGTTGTTATTAAAGTAAGTTTAAAAGAGCGTTCCATACTTTACTGCTTGTTCTGAAAAGTGCTTCCCAGGTTGTCTTTGACGAAGAGTATGTAAATCCCCACCAGGACAGAACTCCATCACTAAGCAAGAAAACTTCTCTGTTTCGAAATGAGTATACAAACTAGGAAGGAAAGGATGGTCCAAAGATTGTAAAATCTCTCTTTCCGTCTGAGCTCGAAGCAGCTTCTTACGACTAGCTAATGATCCTTTGTCCATCACTTTCATTGCAAAAAAGCATTTAGTACCATTCAACTCCGACAGATACACACTTCCGATATCTCCACAACCTAACTTCTTTAACAACCTGAAGTGGCTTAATCCAAGACTCCATCTTTAGCTCGAACAGCCTGAATGGCTTCCCATTTGTGGTCATTGGCTTTATGTGGCTTATTAATGCTACTACTAAAGCTACTACAAGAACTTTCATCACTGACGTCACTGCACGTACTCCCTCTACACATGCTGCTTTTACCACTCTCGGCAAAGTCAATGCGGTCACTAGTTTTACCACTTCCACTAGTCATCGCAAAGCTTCCTTACCATCACTGACCTTAGCTGAAACGGGCTAACGACATTCTCGATCGCTTTCTTTTCTTGATCAGTACAGGCAACAGAAGAATTCACACCATTCACTAACCGTGATGTTTCTTTCGAATCTTTGAGAGCCAACTTTTCCCCCACCTCATCAGCTAAAGATTTTACAGATCTGTCATTATCCGTATTACATCATTCTTAACTTTCAAGCTGTGCTGCTCAGGCGTGAACTGTGACACTACTTTAGGTAACGCCACAGCAGTAACAAATTCTGATTTTCCAGACTTGGAAGCATGAACTGGAGACGGCCTACGAGAGCTTCCATCCATTCTTCTTTGCTTATCAGGTGAAGTCCTAGCTGATTTTGAAGCCATCATATCAACTGCTGCAATCAATCGAATTGAGTCAACAATTTTACCTGTTCATCTCCAACCCTCACTGATCTAACACTGCCGGATAGATACCCTACCACTTAAGAACATGCAATTCTGCAATCATAAAACCAAAAAATGAGTCCCAACAAAATCAACATATCACATGGGGTTACATCACATACCAAAACAAGGCACCCGACTAGTAATGTTAATAACCTCACATCAGTCATCCAAAATCAACCCTTTCAACAATGAAAACATCAAAACATAGTTTTCCAAATGTATAACACATCACAACACATCAGAATGAGAGACTAGATACACATAGTCAAAGCAATCAAGCAACACAAAAAGCCTTCTTCTTATACTCCCCAAAATATCAACTAAATTTAATAAGTACACTAAACAGCAACTAAATCAATCATACATATATAAAGCAAGCAGATCAACTAGCAAATAGAAAATATTCAACGCCAGATCTTAAACAAATCAACTCAGGTCACACCTAGAAAAAGACCCAGATGCCAAAACCCAAAAACCAGTATCAGCAAAAACAAAACCCAGAAAGCAAATCTGGAGAAAAACAAGATCAACTTGAAAACGAAAGGTGAGATAGGGCAAGAAAGCATATATACTATACCTGGGAAGAGCAGCAGAGGGTTGAAAGATGAGATTTTGATTAGGGTTTAGAGCTTTATGGGGAAAGATGGATGGAGATGGAGAACTTAGAGAGAAAGGGTTAAAGGTGGGTGGAGGGCTGTGTGTTTACATCTGGAAATGGTGGAATGAGGAGAGAGAGGTGAGGAAAAGGTATAGGTGTGGTGTGAGTCCAACAAAGGAGACACCAGTCAATATTTATTTATTTTATTGTGGATTTATCTTTTTTGTGATTGGTTGAAATTTGATTTTTGACACATTTGATGGAGTTTCAGTTAACTTTTACATTTGGATTTTGTACTCTAAAATATTCTTTTCCAAATTAACCAATATGATTGATGATTGAAACCTTAATTTAGGGTTTTTCCCCTCTTGGCCATAAAATGCATACTTTGAACAAACTGAAACTCAAAAGTACATTTTGTTTACTTTAATTACGGCAAATTAGACTTATATCTACATGGAAATAACGATTTATTTTTTTGATAAAACCATACTTTGTATTTCATTGAAATTCGGGTGATCATCGGTACGCATGTAACCCAAATACATGCCTTATACAATAAGTTCTAGCACAACCCTAGTGGTGTCAAAAGAAAACCACAATCATCTGATATTCAGCAAACATGCCTACTTCGCAAGAAGATACTAACTAAAACTACCCGCATGCTACGTGAGAATACTACGGCCTCAAGGCATACTACTACCTTCCTCCGCCACAGGGAAGGAAATTACACAAAAAGCTTGGCACAATGGCCTTATTCTAAACTAAAAACTATACATACTAATACTACAACTCACAACAGACTCGGTAAATGAACGAATACTAAATGATCACAACGACAAAAGCAAAAAACCAATAATAGAGTCGGCAACCCCACTCTAATGCCAAATGCAAGTATTAGTCAACCACCTTGACGGACCAGCCTCATACCAACATTCCAGTTCAAGAATACAATCCTCGAACCAGCAACAAACCATCGCCGTCACCACCAAACAATCCACTGCCACAAAACCTCAGATCATGCAACATAGTGATCAATCAACCACCTCCAAAATCGGTCCTAAGACCTGCACTGACATCTCCTACACCATCGACCACCGACTCATCCATAATCGCACATTCCCCAAAACCCACCCAAAAGCTTTGCCTAATGATAATTTATCATCAATCCAACACATCAAAGGCTGAAGCAAGAGCAGCAGCCTCCTTATTGATCACCAAGTCACGACGGAGCTCCGACAAGGGTCAATAGCGACATGCAAAGCCATGGAGACTTCACTACCACCGTTGACAATTAAAGAGCAACCATCAGACTAAGTGAGGGGTGGAGAAGGGAGGAGGCTACCCTTCTCCACCTCTGGCGAAGATATGTGACGGAGAAACCGAGAAGAGAGTTTTAGTGAGTTGACGGAGAAACCGAGAAGAGTACATGGAAATAACGAATTTGAATTAGTGAATTTTTGGGTAAGACAATAATAGTGTTGGGAACAATATTTTTCGAGTAAAACGTAAAACTCAATCATTTGATAAATAAAGGATTTCAAGTAATTGTACTTCGGTGGTTTGGTTGCACGAGATCTGAATTTCAAAATAAGTTTGAGGAAATATAATATAGCTCATTTTATTATCATGATCGACAATCTTAATATCTAGATAGAAAATTAACTCATTTGATTAAAAAAACAAAACAAAATCCAAATCCAAATTCAACTTAATGGAAATTAGACAACAAAAACAAAGACAAGTGTGAGGAAACTGAAACCAACACAACCAAAAACACAAGTACCGGCAAAAGCTGACTGAGGTCACAAGAAGGTTAGTTAAAAGTCACAAAACTCTAAACAATGAGAATCCTCACTGGCTCACTTTGTTTTTTAAACACAACTCATCTGTCAAGTGATACTAAAACAACCAAATCTCAAACATCAAAACCTCACCATATAAAACACTTGAAAGTATTTATAAAACAGTTTCCAGACAGCATCTTGGATCCTGCAGGATGTGGCAGTATCACATGGACAGCTCATTCAGTGCTTCTTCTCTACTTAAGAGTACTTAAGTTGTATCATTTTACAGAAACTAGCTGTTTGCGAGATCTTCGATCGTTTTGGTAAATGCTCGCGAGACCGGTTAGGGTATTTAAAAGGTTGCCCTGTGTTCGGCTGACCGATCGGAAGTGCAAATAATCTATCTGATGAAATTGTTTCTAGGATTTTATGTAAATCCAAGGTTGAGCATGTGTTCTTAGGTTGTTTGGTTTGTTATTTGTAAATGAAAATGTTGCTTATTTATCTTCATGTCATGACGTTTTAAGTGTTTGATGTTTCTCATAGTTGCAATAATATCACTAATCAACCCACCATTTATTATATATCAATTTAATCTTAATCATAAAACAAATATGGACATATTATATACTCAAGATTAGTATATTGGAAATGTGACCAACTCAGCAGGATGGACTGAAACTCAACCCGTTTATGCTCCATTTGGTTGCATGAAAAATGAGTGGATGAGAAAGTTTGATGTAAAATTTAAAGAAAAATATGAAAAATTACTTTCCTTTAAAATTTCCTTTGAATTTTTTTTCCATTACATTTTTCCGCATCCAAATAGAGGGGTTAGTATTTCAAAAATATATTACAATGGTAATAAGTGACTTTTCAAATTTAAAATCAATTCATATTTATTCAGCTCAGTTGGTAAAAGAAAGAGGGCAGAGTAGGACTTCTGCGGGACAAAGTACGTATTGACCACTAATGAATGGCTTGAATATGAATTTTGTCTATACCATGATCAACTTTTTTAAAACTCATATTTATTCACAAATATATTCAACAACTACAAATTAAACCCAATGAAAAAATCTTGTTAAATTTCTAATGTTTCATGTATTTTTACTTAATCAACAACTCATATTCAACTTCACTGAACCATTGACCCACAATTACATAATAATGGACAAAAGGTATCTCTATATTTAGCACTGCCTCTTTTTATAAGAAAATATGTAAAAATGAAATATTAAAAGTATTAGCTTAAATAATGTAAAGATTAATTCATATGTAGAAGTTTAGTCATGTGGATCTATATTTTTTGGTAGACTCATGAACTCCATTTTTCATCCGTTGATTGCATTTCATCAATGATTGAGATTGCACCTCGTCATTGAACATGTCACGTGCAATGTTGTCCACCAAAAATAATGGAGCCACATGAGTAAACTATTACATCTGTATTTTGGTCTTTTTGACAGCTATTTTTATTCCCTAACCCCGTTTGGATGCTAGGAAAATTAGTGAGAAGAAAATTTAAAGGAAAATGTAAAGAAAAGTAATTTGTCTATGAAAAATTGAGAAGAAAAATCTAAATTGTTTTCTTTGTTATTTTTTCATTTTCCTTAATACAATAAAAAACATTCAAATATTCTCCTTTGCATTTTCCATCAATATTTTTTCCACCTATTTTTTCATGCAATCAAAAAAGAAGAACGCTCAAATACATCCTTATACTTAAATTATATTTGTAAGCCCACATCCCAACCGTCAATCTCATTCACTAGTTTTTTAATTGGATGACACGTGTCTACCTTTTGGATTAGTGGAAAACAATAAATGTAAGTGGTTTAGTGGCTGACACGTGATATCAATAAATAAAATAGTGAATGAAATAGACGATTGAGATATGATCTTACAAATACAAATTAAAAATGTGAACATACTCGAGGTCCGAGGACTCCTCATTTAAAAGCCTAACAATGTGCATACTTAGAAATGTATTTGCTTTGAATAATGGCCCACAATCCATAAAAATGCACAAAACCCATCCATAATTACCACTGCAACTCTTACTAAGCAAAAAATGAAGAGGGAATGTTGTTTGCATATTCAATAAAACTAGTTAATTGGTGCACAATTTTGTGCACCGTGATTAAATAATTTAAATTATATCACATTTATTCTTCATATTTTATATAATTAAATAATAATAAGAAGAACATTAAGGGTATAATAAGAAGAAATTTGTGGCTTCAAAAGTGTAAATGTCAATAAAACCCTTTGTGTTTTATATATAAGAGAGATTAGAGAAATATCATAAATATGTAATTGATCTGTTTACAAGTATTTTTATTCATTACAAATGTAGAAAAGGTAGTATAAAAAATTAGTACCTCAAATATTTTTTTCTTATTTTTCTTTTAATTTATTGACATAAACAAAAAAAGGAAAAATAAAAAATAAAGACAGAAAATCGTAAGAGCTTTGTAGCGACGGCAATGGAGTCATAGAAAGAAAGAGCTTTCTCTCTCTCCTCTCACCTTCTCTCTCTTCATCTTCACTGCCTCTCCCCTCCATTTTCCCAAAAATCGAAACTTTCCGAATTCCATTCAAAATCCCTCCAACCCCAACTCACCTCAATCTCTCCCCCTTCAAAATGAGCGGCGGCGGCGGAGCTAGGGTTTCGATCGCGGGTGGATTGAAGAAGACGATTCAGGATATTAGAGAGATTGCTGGTGAGCATAGCGATGAGGATATTTTTTCTATGCTTAAAGAGTGCTCTATGGATCCTAATGAGACTGCTCACCGATTGCTACATTTAGGTATCAAACCACTTGTATTTTTATGTTTAAAGTTTGTGCCTTTATTTTGTAGTTGTGTGTTTGTGTTGTTAAGTCTTTGTGGTTTTAGACTGATATTTTGATTCAGCCGAATAAGTCTCATTAGTTAGTATATTTCTGTGTGGTGACACTCCTTGTGCACTGTAATGTTTAGGTATTGGTTCCACTTTATGATTCTAAGTATATAGTTGCTCCTGGTACTATAGTTTGTGCCTTTGATATAGTAATGTGTTTATGTTGATTAGAGCTTTATGGTTTGAAATGGTTTCCTAAGGTTGGTAATTGGATTAGGGATTCACCGACTTCCAAGCAATATAGGTCAGTATGTGTGTTTAGACGTACACATACATTATGCATCTATGTGGTATATACTTACTTTGAAATGGTGAGTGACCCTCTTTGTGCACTTGACTTTTGATTTTTTATTAGTTTAGTATCTTGATCTGAAGTATATTTCAGGATTTGGCTTTAGGGACGGAGTAGGGTTTGGTTTGTCATAATGGCTGTTTACATTGTTGTTGTCTTTTGGGAGTTTTTTACTCTTGCAATAATCTGCAGATACCTTTCATGAGGTCAAGAAGAAACATGGAAAGCGGAAGGAGGTGAGTTTTCAGTGAAGAATATTTTTATGTTTACATTTATTATTTATGTATTTCCTAAAGCGCTGGCAACTAAAAGATCACATGTTTTGGAAAGTAGTTATGATGGTTGTCAGTTTTTGTGACAATGAGTTCTTTTCTATCTATCCACCAATGCCATAGAATTTTTTCTCTAGCAATAACACCTTTGTTAAATGTATGGTTTTGTAGAATGTGGTTATTAAAGCATCTGACGTTCCTGGGAAACAGCTTGGGGCTAGGGTTAGCAGGGGAGCCAAAGTTGGCGGTGGAAACTATCACTCACAAAACAAATCACAGAGTATGTTCTCATCTTTGAATTAAAGTTTAAACGTAAACATAATTTAACTGTTAGCATTTTTTCGTGTCATGATGCTGTCAGAGTCCACGGGGTTGATAGTCTCCTGGCCCGTTCTCTCTTGAGAAAGCTTGACTTTTGGCTATATTATTATCATTATATTATAAATTTGCACATTCCCGAATTCTTGACTTGCTAAATGTTGTTGAATATCATCGATTAGTCCAGTCATTGATGCTGCTGAGTTTTTAGACAATGATCATGCAAGAACTTCCTGATTTTTTTCCACACCTGGTTCTGAGTTTTTGTAACAGTAGCTAACGTGCTTCCAGTTTCATTTGCTGATGTAATTGGACTCACATCCTTCTTTTGACAGGTAATGCGAGAAGAAGCTTTGGAGGTAACAAGGAAAATGGATATGCCAATGTGTCAAAAGGTCCTAAATCAGAAAATAAAACTGCAGCTGAAGTTTCAAGGTTAGTAGACTATCCTTATAGGATAACTACCAGTCCTTGTATTTTATTAATATTTAGTTCGTTAAATTCACCTACGACATTCATCTGAATAAGCTTTAATTAGTCCTGATAACCTTTCAATTCCGATATAGATCTGTTCATGTAAAATCCAGTGGAAAAAGTATCCAGGAAGAGGCACCTCTGGCAAATGTGAAAGCTGATGATTCATCTCTGCCGGCTCATGGCGGCAAACCATCGGCCGTGCAACTCACACCTGCCAGCATTTTTGCCAAGCAGGAAAAACTTTCATGGGTTGAGAATCATGTTGGCTCATCAGCTCCAGTTGTCCCACTCCAGCCTCTGGCTTCTATTTCAACTGAGGCTGTTGATATTGACGAGACTGCTCCCAGCAAATCAGTCCATGAAAATCAGTATGCAATGTCCAATGGAAAAGCCAGTTGTTCCATTGATCATACTAAGAATGTTGTCCCTCATACTAGAATTGTGGGTAATCAGCTGACTGTGATTAACATCGATGACCAAGCTTGTCAAAAAGGTGCATTTCCTCAACTCAAGCCTTATATGCATGTGATTTCTTATTATTCATACAAAGAGCGGGGTGTGTTCCTTTACAGCGAACTAATAATTAATACTTGTTTGATACAACTTAACATCCAATGTAGTAATGATTCATTTCAGCAGGTCTTTGACATGTGCTGCAAGTTTCCGTTGTTCTTGAGTATTTTAGAGTTGTGAAACTTGTATTGGGAATGTGAAATTCTAGACTTCAGTAGTTGAAGAATTTAAGCTTCATTTTACTCAGGTTCTTACCCAAATGGTTTGTGTATGCAGATGTTCCTGCTGATGACACAATTGATTGTGCGGAAAAACAACCTGTATCAGAAGAGGAAATATCTGATCTGAATGAAGAGGCATCAAAGCTCGCATTGTCTGATGCATCAGATGGTCATGTTGTATTTCCAGAACATCTTCAAGTTCCCGAGGCTTACAAAAAGAAGCTCACATTTGGAAGTTTCAGTAGTTCTTGGCCACTTGATGTTAAACATACAAGTGATGATAGTGTTGCGAGCACTAATATGCCGTTGCCAGCTGATGATTCCTCCCTTGTGAAGGCAGTTGCCAAACCCTCTATTGAAAGGTAATTCTTGAACTTAGATGATGTTTAGTTTTGGTTTATATTTTTATGGGACTTTTTAAATGCTAGCTTAGTTTGTGAGATTGATGATTACTATCATGTATCTGGATGTGCCGTCTAACATTTTGCGACTATTATTTATTGCGTGCTTGACATAAAACATACAATATCAATATGTTATATACTTTTTGCAGCAGTGAAAGTATGGCTTCAACTGTCAAAGAAGCTCAAAAAAGAGAGAACACAAGCTATCTTGAGTCTCCCCTCCCTACATCGAATGACACCCCTCTTCACGAGCGTGGCTCGTCTGATATAGTTATCAAAATTGATGAACCCGAAACCGAGAGCCTTTTGAGTAATGAAGGATCTAATGTTTCTTACCATCCATCAAATCATGTTTTTGGTTATGCTTCTAAACCTCAGATTCAATCACATGACAGTGCCGAACCCCAGGTTACTAATTTACTTTACTAGTTTACCGATTTTACTTCCACTTCTTTCATATAAATATTTAAGATTGAGTTAATTTTCTCAAAAAAAATGCAGGGCGGGAATTTTATCACTTCATCAGCGTCAGGTGTAGATCAAAACAGCCATAGTCAAGCCCCTGGAGCCACACATGACACGCTCTCATCTCCTCCTCCAGGTCACTTTTTAAGACAAACATATCATCCGAACCTCTTTCCATATGGACACTACTACCCTCAGTTCTTTGCACCACAAGTACAACAATACGTAACACATGGTGGCTTCCCTCACCAACCTTTAGTGCCAAATGTGTATTTGACGTCTCCAGCTGCTGGAGGCATCAAGTATCCTTATCAGCAACAGAAACAAGGATCTAATACTGGGATAGATGGTTATATCGGTGTCCCTTCAGGTTATAACCCGTATGTCCCTTATGCATTCCCTTATGGTCTCCCTCCTGTTGTCGTTCCTGGTAATGTTGCTGGAGAGGATGACCATTCTGTTCAGCTAAAGGAAAACGCTGCACCCACAACCAGCAACAGGTTAGTCATTTTCATTTTTTGATAAGCATTGTTCGAATAATGCATCCCCAATACAAGTTGATCACAATTCATTTGCTTTTGAATATGAATGTTCGATGGATGACAATTGAAATTTGTGGCCTGAAAAGGAACTTGATTTGCTTCTGCAGACTGAGAGCTCTGGAGAATGGATAGGCGGAACCGGTCGAACTGTACCTGGAATGCAGGTCAATCCATTCTACAACCTCAACCCAGGCCAGGGTCACCCGTTGGTTTTCCCACCCACACCAACTGGGTTTGGACCATTCGGTGGAGTTTATCATCACCCATCACTCCAGCCAATCCCTCCACCTCAACTCGCAATGCACTCACACAATCAGCAACCTCATTCAATGGCATCAGCTGAACCACCAGCAGCCAGCAGCAGCAAGTTTTTATCAACCGCAGCCCCCTACCCAAGGTGCACATATCCTTCGCAGCAACAATAAACAGTAGTCACATATTCTTCTGGATCTAATTAACTTTGGTATAAACAACAAAACGTTGAAGCATAATAGAAATTGTAGAGTAAAGCAAACATGCAAGCAAGTGGAAGGGCTGAGTTTAAACGGTATTCTATACGTGCCTGATCAGTGTTAGTTGTTACATTATGTTCGGAAAGTGTTGGAAGAAATATATCTTGATCAATCTCAGACCGATCTTAGAAGTTGATCGGCCAAGTAGTTTTGTCCTGTTTTATTTTCTTACGACTTTCTTTTGCTTAAGGTTTGATATAGAATTTATTTTCTCTGATATCGCTTCACTGTTAATTAGTCATTTATCTGCAAATGTTTTGTAGTTTCATTTGTCCTGTGCAGAGAGGAGTTTCATGTTACATAGTACAGTATCATGTTGTGCGTGCATGTAGATGTTTTAACTTCTGATGCTTCTGATACATAAACTGCACACTGAACTTACTTTCTGTTATATGCACGCGGCGCCAAACTAGGATTCAAATTTGGAATGAGATTCCATACAGCTTACAAGAATCAGAATGACAATATTTCAATATTTGAATTTGCAAATATTATTGGTTGAAATTGAGACTCTGTCCTACAAAAGTTATCTTCAAAGAGTTGGAATCTAGAATAAAATTTGTAAGACATTGTTATAACCGTTGATTTTGATTGATTTAATGATTGAAATTTAATTAATTTTTAATTAAAAAATATAATTAAATTTACAAAATACACGTGCGATTAAAAATAACGATTATCAAATATCAACCGTGGATTAATAAGCGTTTTGCCTCACAAATATTTACTCTTAGAAACCTTACTCTTTTCAAAACAATTATTCAATCTTCGTTGCTAAAAGTTACGAAGAGATTTATTCACGACTTATCTACTTCTATCTCGTTGCTAATGTAACCGACGCGTGTTAGAAAGTCCAAGGCGTTTAGGTTTTCGCAAGCTCGGCCGGTGGTGCGATTCAAAAGCGCAAAAGACGACAAAATGAGCAGAGGGCGATCGATATGGAAGGGGAGTTTCGTCGACGCATTTCTGATGAAAATAAAGAAGAAAAAAGAGCTTCTAATGAACCGTAAAATTTGGTCTCGTCGATCCACCATTTTGCCGGAGTTCGTCGGCGCATCTGTCCGAATTTACAATGGAAAAACGCACGTACGATGTAAGATAACTGAAGGTAAAGTCGACATAAGTTTGGTGAATTCGCAGCTACTAGGAAGCGAAGGCCTCATTCTCAGTTCCAAGAAGAGTTTCAGCACTGTTGCGTATATGTGTAAGATGATGCTTTTGTTGTGTAAAGATGTGTTTTTGAATTGAAGTTTTAATTTTGAGTGTTTCGGTGAGGGTTTTTGAGGTGTTGTGATGATGGGGATTAGAGATTTTGGTGTTTGATGGTGGGGGTGTTGGGGTTAGGAGGCACCCGAGGTGTTTGATGAAATGCTTAGGTTGTGTTTGTATGTTGTGAAGGTGATTTGGGGTCTGTAGCAGTGTTTATAAGTTTCTGAGGTTCTCACCTTTCAGACTGTTGATTTGTGTACTATGATGACTGATGATTGCAGCTCATTTTCAAGGACCGATTGCTAGGGGTTTCTCTCGTCCGGCAATATCTACCTTTCCTTTGTTTTCATCTGCAGCCAAGGAGTCATTTATTATGCCCAAAAAGTTTGCTTGGCCGCTTTCGATGATCGGCTCGCTCTCTGTTGGAGGTTTTTATTTTTCCGTGTGCTGTATTTTTACATGCTCTTACTTTTATTAATATACTTGCATGTATTACTTGGCTTTTAGAATCATTATGTTCACTAACCTATATTGCCGTTTAGCTACATTAGGCACAAATAATCAGACACAATTCTTCAAGTCCTGTTGAGTCGAAAGAGTCCTCACACCTCTTATCCTTTTAAGACCTTCTATCATGAAAACAATTTTAAGTGTTTATGCAAAATCACTATAACAAGAATTACCGCTGTCGGCTCCCATTACCAGACCGTCTTTGACAATGCAGCATTTGAATAAATGATTTCTTGCCATGTTCGATATTTGTAGGACTACTATAGCCGATAGCGTCTCTTTCTCCAAATTGCTGAAGGAAGATCAGAAAAATGCTCACAGTTTTGTCACTACTAATTACTTCTATTGATTTTACGACAAAGCTGATAGTTTCGTGTCATTTTTTGTTGGCGCTATCAACCTTTTTACAGTTTGTTGAATCCTTTTATAAAATAGCCATTCCAATGTAGGATGATGGACCATATACAGCCTTTATGGTTGATAGATTTGGGATAATGAGTTCGGCAGAATGCGGCAGTTAAACTTCTTTAATAGATTGTCAAGTCTTTTAATTTTCTGGCTCCTTGTATGGCTTTTGAATCATTCAACTCTTTTATTCTGCAGTTAGATAGTCAATTGATAGTTAAACGTGAAATTACTACAGATATGGATCAACTCTTAGTGTTTTAACTCCGGTTCTTGTTCTTATGCAGCTTATCTTTTCATGAGAACAGAAGAGGATGTTCTGAAAGCTGTTATTCCAGTCTCTGCATCTAGCCGTGTACAGCTTCATAGAAGTTTCTTGAGTCCATAAGGCTAAGTGATAAGAGAAGATGAACAAAAGGTTATAATGAAGTATTTCTATGCCAGGAAGCCACCTTTAATCTGTCTCGCAGCAGAATTTATTTCAAACGTGTTACTGTTGATTCCTGATCTGTTCCCTACCCACTGGTGAACTGCATTTGTTCTTAGATAGCTTTGACCATATTTTCGGTCAATCTTATTTCATATGTTTACTTCATGGTGATCAGAGCCTCGTTTATTTGGCTTCAATCCAGTTTTAACAGTACTATGTTCAGCAATGCTATCTTTGTGAATGTTGAAACACTAAGCAACATTGTGTCAAACCCAAACTTGAGCTTTTTGGCCAGTGGCGGAACCAGGGGGCGGAGGGGGGCTGGAGCTCCGGCGAGGAAATTTTTTTTTTTACCAGGTATAATTTATCATAATTCGATTTGGAGTCCCGGGTAAAGTAATTATTTGAGCCCCGGCTAGAAAAATTATTAGAGCCCCGGCTGAAAAAATTAATATTTAATTATTTGTTGTTGTTATTTGCAGATAGCTCGTACCTCCTAAGCTTTTGAGCCCCGGCGAATATTTCGTCCTGGTTCCGCCACTGCTTTTGGCACCAGTGCAACATGACCTTCGCCAGTCGATATGCTGCCTAAAACTCTTCACCCTTGCTTAGGGCTGCAAATGAGTCGAGTCGAGTACTGGGTTGCTCAAGCTCGTCTCGTTTAATTTTGACGAGTTCGAGTTCGAGCCGAATTTTCATCGAGTATTAAAAATCGTGTTCATACTCGTCTCGTTTAATTTTGACGAGTTCGAGCCGAGTTCGAGTTCTTATCGAGTATTTCAAAAAATATTATATATAATACAAATACATAAATTTGAGAATTAAATGAATTCTAAACAATTTATTAATATTTTAAATCAATTATTATATAAATAAAACAATTTAAACAAACTATCATTATACTTATTATAAATATCATATTCGTATTCGAGTTATAAATGAGTATTTATTGAGTATTTGTCGAGTTTTTATCGAGTATCTTATCGAGCATCTATTCGAGTTGTTCACGAACATAAACGAGTCGAGTATGACATTGTTCAAGCTCGGCTCGTTTATTAAACGAGTTTCATAATTTTGTTCATACTCGACTCATTTATTATCGAACGAGTATTGACCGAGTTTTTATCGAGTCGGTCATCGAGTAATTATCGAGTGTATCGTCTCACTTGCAGCCTGGCCTTGCTCAATTTCTGACTTTTTATTTTGATGTCATGTCATAAAGAATCTGCCTGGCCACCAGCAACTTTGCAAGACAATGGAGCTGGCTCCTTTCCACTCTACTGAAATCAAGAACTTGATTTTTGAAGTCAGTTATCTTTACAAACAGGTATACTAATTGCTTTTTATTTTCATGTCTGTGCTGGACTGCTGGAACTATTTTCTTCTTTTTGTTTTGCTATACTATGCTGTCTGAAAATCTAGTCTTATTAAACTAAATCAAGTTGTTGTATAACAATTATGGTTGCACGCGTGTGGCTATGCATTATCATCATCACTTCATGTCATGATGATATTAAAATCGGCAATTAGAGCTTTAAGAAGAGAAAGAGACAGTGAGAGGAAATATTCTTGCACAGACTCAGCATACCATACAGCAAAAAAAGAGTACTGTTTAACGTTAAAATAGATGGATATCTTTTCTTTCTGGGTAATTGTGCTGTTGATTATTACACTCCTACTGATCCTTACCTTGTCTCCCACTGGTTTGAGTTTGCTATATAGTGCCCGAACTCGTCTAGATCAAAGCAGAAAAAGATGTTCATCTTCTGCAGCACTTGTTCCTAAAGGAACATTAGGCTGGCCTTTTATCGGAGAAACTATAGATTTCATTTCCTGTGCTTACACTGACAGGCCTGAGTCCTTCATGGAAAAACGACGTGGTTTGTAAGTATATTTCCTACCTTGCAGGTTCCATGTTTGACATTATGTCGTAATTCTTTTCACTTTGGATGGTTTTGTAGGTATGGGAAGGTTTTCAAGTCCCACTTATTTGGCAGTCCTACAATTGTATCAACAGACCCGGAGTTCAGTAAAATTATACTTCAGAGTGATGCGAAATTTTTTGTACCTTCATACCCCAAGTCACTAACAGAGCTTATGGGGAAGTCCTCTATTTTGGTTATCAATGGAAGCTTGCAGAAGAAAATCCATGGACTAATTGTGTTTTTCTTCAAGTTACCGCATCTCAAGACCCATGTCACGAATGATATGCAGAACTATGTTCAAAAATCAATGGCGACTTGGACTGAAAATGCGCCCGTGTTGATCCAGAATGAATCTAAAAAGGTTAGTTACCTGGCTATAATATCCAGATAAAAAAGTAAGTAGTGCAAAGGCTGATTGAGAAACTTGAATAACCAGGTTGCCTTCCAAGTCTTAGTTAAGGTATTGATTGGCCTTGACCCTGGGGACGAAATGGAGATTTTAAGAAAGGATTTCCAAGAATTCATGAGTGGACTTATGTCTTTACCGGTGAAGATCCCTGGCAGTCAGCTGTACCAATCATTGAAGGTATTATTAAGTTGCTTATTGAGATATTGAAAATCTGTGAAAGAAATTACTAAGTTGCTTTTTGTATTAATATTCAGGCTAAGAGGAGAATGGTTAAGCTAGTCAAGAATATTATTTCTCGTAAAAGGAAGAACACCTCCAGGAGCGATAAGGAAGACGTTCCACGAGATATAATTGATGTGTTACTATTCAATGGAGATGAGCAGTTATCAGATGATCTTATTTCCGACAATATGATTGATTTGATGATCCCTGGTGAGGATTCCGTCCCAATTCTGATGACACTAGCAGTCAAATACTTGTCAGAGTGTCCACAAGCCTTAAAAACATTAACGGTAACCAAATGACCAGACCTAAAACTTTCAAGATATCCTTTTACTTCTCTTTATGATTTTTGCAACCAACTCGTTTCAGGAGGAAAATTTGAGGTTAAGAGACAAGAAGTATCAATGTTGTGAACCATTGAGTTATAGTGATTATTTGAATCTACCTTTTACCCAAATGGTAAGAATTATCTTTGTTTTCCTGAAAATGATTTTTCACTCCTTTCGGCTATGTTCTTACTCACTGTATGTGCATTTCTTATACAATCTGTTACAGGTAATTACCGAAACTCTAAGGCTAGGGAATATAATAAGCGGAGTTATGAGGAAGGCCACCAGAGACCTAGAAATAAAAGGCTTTCGTGTACCAAAAGGATGGTGTGTCTTCACCTACTTCAGATCAGTGCATCTTGACGAAGCACACTATGATTCTCCCTATAAATTTAATCCCTCGAGGTGGCTGGTAAGATATAAATTAATACTGATCAGAATGATACAGGCACTTTTTTAACATAGAATGTAGGAATGATAATCTTCCGGCTGAAACAATGATGATGATTTATTAATTAGGAAACTTGTACAAACAGGAAAAATCTTCAAGGTGTAGCAGTATCCACTTTACCCCTTTTGGCGGTGGTCAAAGACTTTGCCCTGGACTCGACTTGGCCAGGCTTGAAGTGTCCATCTTCCTCCATCATTTGGTTACCAACTTTAGGTACTTCAATGATTTCCAAGTTTAATATTTTAATTATCTCGTTTTCAATACTTTTAGTCACTAGAAGAAAAAAATCAAAATAGTTATTGTAGGATCAGTTAGTCCAGCCTGCTTGAGTAAAACAGTATTATATGAGTCTCCAAAAGTCATTTTTTTCATACTATCACCTAGAGTGAGTTATTTTAGATTACCAGGTAGTCGATCAGGACCCAATGCAACTCGAACACCAGCTTTTATATATTTCCTCAATCCTACTAGAATGTTTTATTAGGCTTATATCACTTATTAGCACATAGCATTGATAGATTAAGTTATATGGAAGTTGAGACTGAGTTGAAACCGCATTTTGGTCGAGTAAGAATACCACTGGAAAGTGGGTGTCCAGTGGCCATTGATTTGCATGTTCATTTTGATACAAAAAGGCTAGTCAAACACACTCCTAACAAGCTGCTTTAGTTGCTTTCTGCCAATTTTTATACACATCTGTAGTGCATTATTGTGTCTTTTGCAAGATACTTTTGCATGAGATTGTCTTAAATTTAACAAGTCTTAAAAGTTGCTGAAATGATTGAAACTTGGATTGAACCCAACTTCTCTTTACAATATTATTGATTGTTTTTATATGAAGATGGAATGCTGAAGAGGATACAGTGATCAACTTCCCCACAGTAAGGATGAAGAAAGGCATGCCGATCTGCGTGACGCGAAGAACAGATACTTGAAAGATTGTTCCTTTGTAATATTTATCATCCAACAAGTAATAATAACCATAGAGAGCATAAAATGTAGATGTTTGGTTTCATGTCCCAGCAAGCATCAATAAACAACAATATGTTGTCAATTTTGTTTCAGCTCAAAAAAGAAGTCCACCCATTTCGTGAATGTATAAATAGTTTTGGAAATGTTTCATTTGCTTGGAGATAATTAAGTCCGCAAAGCTCATTTGTTTTATGGCATTGCTTCTGGAGTTAAATGGCTTCTGCTCGCGGACATATTTCAAGCACTATACTCTCATTGATCTGAAACATTATCATATTCATGTACATTTAAATGTTAAAGCTAGTTGGCATTTTTTTCACATGATTTTGTTCACCTACTATAGCCAATAGCCATGAGATGGTATACCCTTTTCCACCATTTGACTGAATCAAGTTTTCACCTTTTTGACATGTAACACCTTAAGTGAAGAAGAAGAAGAATACTTGCCTAACCAATCCTCGAAAATACATTCTGGTTTTTGTGCTAGATGTTCGGTGCTCACAGAACAATGATGTAAACGTTCTCGGATAATAAAAAGTTAGAGTTGTTGGACGCATTGGGATATACATGTCGGTCGTGACACGTGGCAAAAATAGTGACACGTTTTATGGTTATTTTAGTAATTATTTTAAAATTACACAAAAAATCCGAACATGATAAGTTTCCTTAAGGATGGTTTTTAGGAGAGAATTTCAGACCTTTTACCACATGATTTTCTATCCTCAGACGTTATAGCTGCATCGAGCTACATTTACTCAAGAGAAATCCCATAAAATCACCTATGTTTTTTACTAAAATACCCTTTAAACCTATCTTTTTTGGTTCCGCAAAATTCGAGGGAATTTGAGTTATTTCAAATACCCAATTAGATTTCTCAAATAAATCAACATCAAAAAACAAATGCAATACCCTTCTAGAATGCCCCTCTAAAGGATACAGTATACAGAGTCCACATCTATCTTTGAATTTCCCAGTCAACTATTCATTGATTTCAATCAATTCTCAACTCAATAATGTGTCTCATTTTTCAATATTAATATTAAATGCACAAAACCCAACTACAAACTAAAGTCTACAACAACCTTCTCTCTCCTCTCCTCCCACCGTACTTCCGTGATCTTTCTTCCTCACCTGATCCTTCCACCCACTCACCCTTCCGCGTTTCACATCTTCATATACACTTTCTGGGTTTTTCATGATTTGTCTTCTTATGCTTCCTCAAAATTTCAATCTTTTTGGTCTGAAATTGTTCAGCTGACACCGCTTCGATTAGTGAGAGACTTAGAGTAATTGAGTGAGTGATTGAAGGTTTAAAAATGGGATCTGAAAATGGGGTTTACTCATATGATGAATTTAGATTGGATGCTAAGTGGGTCATCAATCCTAAGCACTTGTTTGTTGGTCCAAGATTGGTGAAGGAGCCCATGCTAAGGTCTATGAGGGCAAGTAAGTTTTTATTGGATTTAGGGTGTGTGAAAAGTTTGTGCTTTTCTGAATTTGAGATTCAGTTGGTTGTTAAAGTTGTGAGCTTTTTAAAGGTTACGGTTGTATGGAAATTGTGTGGTGTGAAATTGTGATTGTGTTGTAATGTTATTGACTGATCCTGCAGGTATAAGAATCTGGTTGTGGCTGTTAAAATTGTGAATAAGGGTGAGACGCCAGAGGAGATTGCGAGGAGGGAGAGTAGGTTTGCTAGAGAGGTGGCAATGTTGTCGAGAGTTCAGCATAAGAACTTAGTGAAGGTTGGATTTTGAGTTTGATTCAAATAAACGAGAGGTGGATGTATTTATTAAAAGGGATGCTTTGTCATAGTTTGGAAGTTGAATTTGTTTGATTATTTGTGTCAGTTTATCGGGGCTTGCAAGGAGCCAGTGATGGTGATCGTGACCGAGCTATTATCGGGAGGGACATTGCGTAAATACATGGTTAATTTGCGGCCTAGGTGTTTGGAAATGCATGTTGCAGTTGGTTTTGCTCTTGATATTGCTCGTGCAATGGAATGTTTGCATTCACACGGAATCATACATCGGGACTTAAAACCTGGTAAGATCTTGCATTTCCGCGTCTTTTTCTAAGGCTGGAGTTCGAAGTTTAGTACCTTTATGTATCAGGGAAGGTCAATGTGACTGATGATCAGCTTTTTGTACGTCCTATTTCTAGAGAACTTGATCTTGACGGCGGACCATAAAACAGTCAAGCTTGCAGATTTCGGGTTAGCCAGAGAAGAGTCCTTAACTGAAATGATGACTGCTGAAACAGGAACTTATAGATGGATGGCACCAGAGGTGAAGCTAGATTAATTTACATTAGTGTTTTCAGAATGTAAAAGTGCTTGAATTGCCGTATTTCATATACTTGAATCCGTTGCAGCTTTACAGCACGGTGACATTGAGGCAAGGAGAAAAGAAACATTACAACCACAAGGTTGATTGCTACAGCTTTGCAATAGTGCTGTGGGAGCTGATTCAAAATAAGCTTCCTTTTGAAGGGATGTCAAATTTACAAGCTGCATATGCGGCCGCTTTTAAGGTATTTCGCCAATTCATTTTCTACAATATTTACGGTATTCTATTCCCATCTTCATGCATGATTGTAGTGTAGCTGCTAGGCATCAAATGATTTCAAGATTTTTTCTTTCAGAATTTAAGGCCAGCAGCTGAGGACCTACCAGAGGACTTAGCTCATATAGTAACTTCATGTTGGAAAGAAGATCCAAATGCCCGACCAAACTTCACCCAAATTATAAATATGCTTTCAGACTACCTCAATAAAATTTCACCACTTCAACCTGCTATCCCACCTAGAGTTTACGCTACTAGGAACACAGTTCTGGCTCCAGAATCCCCAGGCACAAGTGCACTTATGGCAGCTAGAGACGACACTAGTCCTAATTGTACCCCTACTTCATCGTCCATGACAGAAACCAAGTCACGCAACTTCTTCTTTTGCTTCAACAACTGCTACTAATATCCTTATTTCCTTTCCAACTTCACCAAGATTATCTACCCGCTAAGAGTTCAAACTCACAGTTGCGGTAATGGATAATGGAGCAAGCAGTATGCGACAGAAGCTGTCCATTAATACCTAAAGAGCATTATTAGAAAGAAAAGTTCAAAATCACTTGTGTCAGTGTATAGCAGCAGGTCTTTAATATCAGTAGGGTAGCTTGAAGAGAGCTATCTGTCGTTACATTGTAAAGAATATCTTAGTCACATAGGACTACACTTCGGCAATGGAACATTTACCATTAGCTGTTATCCTTATGCAAATAGAATGCAGTTAATTTTAAAAGAGGTTTGTAAACAAAATTCCATGTTACTTCAAAGTCATATCGTCTGAGTGAATCTGCTGCATAGTCATGTCAGACAATTTTGACACCACTGCTTGTGTACCGAAAAAATCTCATCACAAAAATGTTACAGACAAATAAGAGAGTTCCTTTGATATTTATGAACCAGCTTCAATTTTGGTTTGTCTAAATGTCGATGTTGTCGCGACTTGTGACCCATATCAGGTCATTTTGCTTTGGATCTGTCTATGGACATGGACAAGAAATTCAACATATGATGAGCCGCTAGGTGACTTGTCCTCCACCATATACGAGAAAAATAACATTCCTGAAAAGGAAAACCAGTTACAAATCAGCAGTATAAATTATATTAAGTAAAAAACTAAAATGTGTCAGCAGAAAGAATTAGCGTAGTTATTGAAGACCAACCTGATGGATCTCCCTTCTTGCAAAATCTTAGCCTGTGAGAAAAATAGAGTCCGGAAATTTATCAAAAAGAAGATTTGTAAACTAAATGGATGCCAAACAGGATTTCCAAATAAAATACTCATACCGAAGATATGAGGATCTTTGTCGCCTTATCTCGTTTACCACATCGTTCAATTTCTTTGACAATGGATTGCCAAGATTTTGTAGAACGCACTGCAGTAAAATGTATGGGGTTTAAGTTAAAAGTTTCAAGAAAATAACGGTAAGTATGAATGTCAAATAATTGAGACTTCATAGTTGAACTAAAGCTGGGGGAAGTAAACGGGAACGTTATTAAAGACCTGTGTCGGGATTTCTTCAAAAGTGGAGAAACCAAAAAGTTGTTTGATAATTCCTTGATCTGCCGAGTTCCCCACATATATCAAACCATCATCACCATTTTCTAGAAGATATATTCCATCTTCGCTCACGTGCTCGCTTGAAAGCGGAATCGAAGGAGGAACAAGAGGTCCATCTTCCTCCTATTTAATCAATACAACAACGAGAGTTTTATAATTTCATCATTAGTGTTAGCATATGCGTGATGCGATTTGTTAAGGTTTAATGGCACAAACATTTGGTTTGAGATCGTGAATTGCGATCATCCTTGGGTACACTAATGGAACCGCTAATGTGGTAGAGATGGAAGATACTAAGGTCACCCAGAAAGATCTATCGTCTATTCTACCGTCATTTCGTAATCCTGCGCTTTTTGTCAACGCTGCAACAACAATCAGTAAAACAAATTAGAGAGAAAAGAAGGCAGAAATCCGTATCATATGTATAAAGATTGACAATGCGGTAATGCAACAACACATTGTTTATATGATTAACAATAGCGTATACCTAGAGTATATAAGGGAGCAGCTTAAGTGCCTCAGGAAGTATAAGTTGACCAGACGATGACACCGTCGCACAATATTTACGGTATGAATACAAAATATTGATGCAAAGGGTGGTAAGATGTTCCTTTACTTGTACAAGTGGGTTTACAGGAATATCATTTCCAGCTGCAGAAGAAACATTAATTGCAAGTTTAAGCTAGTAAATATTCACACAACATAAAAAGTTGAATAAAATATACCTTGCTTCAAGAAGCAGGCAAACTGTGTATCCAAGTCAGCCGCACGAAACAGATTACTTAGAAGACTGGTGCAAGGCAGGGACAATGTGTTGACTCGGATTCTTCTTTGGCCAAACACAGTAGTGTATAGAAGTGCACACTGTAAAATAATAGAGGAGACGAAATGAAATGAAGAACGTATAATGTCATATGGAATAATAAATAAATATAATTTAGAAATTATTAGGAACCGGAAATAGTCACGCATTGTGTACCTGAAAACTGCATTCTGAACCATCTTGCAATTTATCATCATGTTTTAACGTCACCATGATCGTTTTGTCACAATCAATCTACATGAATAAAGATAAGATATAAATGTACTAAAATGTAAAAGGCAATATATATATTCTGTCCAGTTAAAAATATATCTTGTTCAAATTTCGATAGTGTTAGATACATTGTTCGTTGTAAAAATGATTCCCATGAAATACATACCCCGGGTAGGTCAACGTCAGTAGGGATACGTTTGCAGAAGTTCCCAGAATATTCATGGACTTGAAGACCCTACAAATGATGTAAATATTGATATTTATTGGGTGATCAGAAAATATATCAACCAGAAAATAAAGTTTAGGGGGAATGTTCATGCTGACAAGCAATTGCTAATAATCACACCTGGCTGCATCTGACTCGCATGACAGCTTCAAAACCCTGAGGTCTGGTAATATTCCACCGTAGATCATTATACAACTTGGCAGGATCGGAGATAGCAGAGAACGGGTAGTAATAATACACCTGGCGCATAAAAAAACTATTTTAGAGTTTTATAATAAAACAAGGCGCAATGGAACTGTATACTAGACAAGTAAAGAATCACATATTAAGCAATAAAATTCCAATGTTGCAAATACCTGCCCTCCGGTGGTTTTTGAGACGACTGAAATGGAAGAAATATCCACATAACTTTGTGTTGTAAGGAAAACATCAACGCAGACCTAGCGCAACAGGATGCTTAGCAAGCGTGAACCTCCCAAAGGACATAATACTGTGTAAAATTACTTAATTTACCTGATGCTCAGCAAACTCAATAGCCATTGTTTTTAGAGTTTTATCTGCTGGTTGAAGTAGTTTATGAGCCTCCTAATGTTCAATATCAGGCAGATACATTGATTAGCACTAGCAGCCATGAGCAAAGAAACTCATGCTCCAAAAATGTAAGTTCAGCTTACCTTTTCCCCGGCAGAGACATTACTTCTTCCTTCAGCTTCTCTGGCGGAAAGAGCCCCAATGCCAACAGATGGCAAGACTGCCCGAATGTAATTATATAACCGAATCAGATAATTCACCATCTTTCATCAGAGCGCAATACGATATGTTTACAATAATTAGAGAACAAAAAACAATTAACTTTGCATACCTGACTGAAATACTAGAAGTTTCCCTCCAGTACTTTTCATCGCTAAAAAAGCAGCCTGAAACCATGTTAGTGTAAAGATCATTCATATATCAGAAATTACAAGTTCGGGCACATTGAAATGCTTTGCCAATTGTAGTGAAAATCAATGTAAGAATCAGTAGCCAAAATGTGACTTCAAACAAAATGTGACTTGAAACCATCAATTAATCACAATGTTGGTAACACACGAGTATTTAAGAGAATAGTATACCTGAATAGCAGCTCCAAAAGCTGAATCAGCAATTTTATTATTCTGAAACATTGTTGGGATGCTTTCCAGAAGAAGCTCTACATGTTGACGGCACTGATTAAAAAAAGAAAGGCAGAACATTAGCATTCATTATTCTGTAGTTCAAAGGATAAAAGAGTACACATTAAGTAGGAAAAATGGTTTTCCATAGCCCAGCTCAAGCATGTTCAGCTACGAAAATTCATGCACACTTGGTATTCTTTTTGAGGGATTTTTTGAATAGATTAAACAAGAATACAATCTTAAACTCACCTACATGAACTGTAGGAATATAGGAATAAAAAAATTAAACGTAGTGAGGGCGAAGTGTCACCTCTGATAGCGGAACAATGACATCCGTTTCAAGGGGGGTGTACACATCTTGTATATCAGGAACAATAAGCATTAATGGCTGCAATGTCATGGTTAAAGTGATAAAGTGTTAGCAAAATACTCTTTAATAATTTCATTTAGCTGATATTTGTATTATGTACTGAACTGAAACTTAACTTGCTGTAGTGCACGCCTCAGATTATAGAAATGGATAGTTGAGTCAAACGTTGCGATGCCCACCATAGTTCGAGAGCTTTTCTGCAAATAAAAAAGGCGGCATGGTAAACATGGGTTTTCGCTTTCTCCAAATGAATTAGCATTTCAGAACTCAGTCAACCAAGTAATGGAAACAATCATGTTTTATTAACAGTCTTCACGTTCGTACAACTTACAGGAAGGTCATCGATGACTTGAGTAATTGCACTGCAAGCTGCAGCAGTGGCACCAGTTTGTACTGCATTCATGGACACATCAATAAGGAAGAAGAACACTGCTGGCATTGGATCTCGTACCTACAGACATTATACACATTCCACTGTAAGAAAGTCCACAACGATCTGTAGCCAATCATGAAGATACAGCATGCAAGATGACAAAAAATGAGTGGCCGTCGAACAGGAAATTTTGTCACTACCAGGCAACAACAACACTAATTATAAGTGTTATTGATTGTCTGAGAGGAATGTGGTAACAATGCTCTTTCACAGAAACAGTCAGCATCAAGAGGAATGACTAACCATATACTCTTTTGTAGCAACAAATTCAACTGTTCCTCGACATAGCTCAGGCCTCTCATCAGCATCTCTACGTCGGCCATCAGGTCCTAAATTGCAATGGTAATCACGAGGTGTTTCGTCGGTGAATCCTGCAAAAGCATTACAGATCTTGGTTTTAGAGACGGCGCAAATAAAAAAGCATTTGATCAAACGAAAAAGAAGAATAAGAACATTATTGGAACCCTTACCACACAAGTTACAGATGAAGCGCCTCCCCTGATCAATGAATTTCATGAAAGGATTAATGTATCCTTTGCAGCGAGAGCATCGAACTGGACCACCCTCCCCAAAATCAACAACCTATATATCAAAGATTTTATTTGAATCATTTAATCAGAACCGAACAAAATCTAAAATATATAACTCAACAAAAGATAATAATGGCTTCGAAAATGCTAAAACTAGAATCAGCCAAATACAGCTTTTCAACTAATAAGTAACCAATGATTTACCTGAACAAGCTCCTCGGAGGGATTAGGAAGGGCCAAAGGTTGAACCATCAAAGCTAACTGCATACCTGAAGTAGATAGAAGGTCGGAAGTACATGGAATCTGCACCCAGCAGAAAGCATTAAGAAACCAAACTAAAGCAACACTGAACTGAAGGCTTTGATCCAATAATTCACAATTAGAACCTGACTGATGGTACATCTCATGTAGCGGGGGCTGCAATTTCCAGTGTCTCTAACAACATAATCGCTAGAAGCAGGCTTAAATAAAAAAGGAAAAGAAATCACAGAAATATCAAAGAATATTGTAGCGGTTTAGCAGAAAAAATAAGCTCAGAATCCAAGAGACATAAGGATCACGTTTCATCGTTTCAAGTTTCAACACTTACAGGAGGAGTGCTGGCCTGGTTGCCAACACGGGTCTCATAAATAGCAACATTAGAGCTTGGAATTGGCCTTGGAATTTGGTTAGGATCAATCTTTGATGGACCCCCCATAGAAGGTCCTCCCTGACCCATGGCAGGGGGTATAGTTGCCGTAGATTGACTTGGCATTGGTGTCTGCATTCCATACATTCTAGGCGGCTGCACAGAACCAGGCATGCCCTGTGGAGGTCCCATCTATAGCAAACTAAGAGTTAGCAGATTGAAATTCATAATAAGCTCGATAACTTAATGCAGGAGATATGCTGTAATCTTGTAACTAATCTAGCAATGAAGTTCAACATGCATGATTAGTTCAACCGATAAACACAGGATGCTCTTGGAGCTCACTAATATGATTCTTTATATATCAAATTCAATTAGATGCAAGAACAGACCGATGATGGCCAAAGGCTGGCATACAAATAATCAAATATTATTTAATTACAGAAGCATTGATATGTTGCTATTTTGCCAAAGATATTTAGTAAGAACAGCGGAACATAATGTTGACTGCCATCTGAAACTTTATTGGTTAACTTACAGGAGGCGTTTGCATTGGCCACGATTGTTGAGATCCAAAAGGAGAACCAGGGGGTGGAGGCATGCCTTGAGTACTGACTGAAAATGGCGCGCGGGGTTGTCCAGGAGGGATGCTACCAGGTACATTTCGAGGACCCATTGTGGGAGGAGCAACACCAGAAGGCATCATTGTTGGCGGAGCACCCAAATGTGGTTGTTGTTGTTGCTGATTCATATGTGTAGTAAATGGGGGTCCGCCAGGCAACCCAGTAGATCCAAACACTGGCGGTCCATTGCTGAGTGTTCCTGGAGTACTTTGAGGCTGTGCAAACGGAGTACTTATTGGTGGACCTGCTGGCCTCACAAAACCTGGACGAGTCACAGTCTGACTCCCACTAAACGGGGCTGATGCTTGCCCAGGAGGACCTGTCACAGGACGTGATACCAGTCCAACGACAGCTCCCGTTCCCGAAACAGGTGGCCCCCTAGCCGCAAATGGAGACTGATGAGCAATAGGAGGACCAACCGGCCTCCCAGCAACCACATTTGGTGGAAGAACACCGGTCGGTGGTCCAACAGGTCTATTTAATACACCAGGCGGAGCACCAGGACCAGGACGAACAACCTGCCCACTACCAGGCTGAGCAAACGGAGGTGGCGGCCTCATTGGTGCTGCTGAATTCATCCCTGACATCTGCTTATTAATCTGTAAATTCTGCATGTTATTACTCAAACCATCCACACCCCTTTGCAAATTAGGATTAAAACTCGGGGCTGGGGGTGAGTTGTATCCGGGCCTCGGTGCCCCTGGGGGCACTGGTGCAGCCATCACTAAACCAAATCAATCACAAAACTTAATCCTCTCCAACAACTCAGCTCGTCAACACGAACTCACTCAAGGCCACTCGATCCAAATCTACAAAATCAATAAATATCAAATACTATTCCTATCATCAGCATTTTACAGGGCTT
>QZGG01001115.1:0-79122 GCA_006409495.1 Sedum album
ACTAAAGTTAAAGCTAGTAATTGAAACTAAAGAATTAAAAGCTAGTAATCGAGTTTGAAATATAACTTGATTCCACTGTTCCCTTGGGTTCGACACTAGGTCACCCCTAGTTTTATAAATTCTTTGAGTTGCGTGGTGGAATGTTTATTCGACTGTAATGCACACGTCAATCATCCATTTTATTTCGAAAGACCCATTTCGTCCCAATGATTTTCCTACCTTCTGGTCTTGGAACCAATCTCCAAACTTTTGTTCCGTTCGAATTGGTGAAGTTCTTCCTGCATGGCCATAACCCAGTCAGGGTCACATAGGGCCTCGTAAACCGTCTTAGGTTTCTGCAAGTGAGACAAAGGCAGATAGACTTATGCTCTCTTGAGAGGTGTAGCACTCATAATCTCTTAATCTGGACGGTGGTCTGATCTGTCGTCCACTCCTAGTGGCTGCTGGTTCTGTTTCAGCTTCGTCCAAGCCTCCCTCGAGAGGGAGTTCATCTTCTTGTTCCCCCTGAAGTTCTGCTTCCTCCCTGTTATCCTCCTGAGGGATAGCATTCTCACCTTCTTCGACAGGGTCAGCTGTCTGTGCTACCTCTGGATCTGCATCCGTATCCCAGTGTAGTTGAAGATCATCCTCATTTACTAAAAACTCTGAATTATCGTCTGCCACACGATCTTCAGTTGTATTAGTTTCATCAAAAGTCACATGGATGCTTTCTTCAACCTTGCGGAGCCTTTTGTTGTAAACCTTATATGCCTTCTTGTTGATTGAGTAGCCAACAAAAATTCCCTCAACGCTCCTTGGGTCAAACTTTCCTAAGCTTTCTTTTCCATTGTTATGAACATAGCATTACAGCCGAACACTCTCAGATGTCCCACACCGGGTTTCCTTCCAAACAGCAGTTCATAAGGTGTCTTCCCTATCAGGGGTCTTAGTGACACTCGGTTCAGGATGTAACTTGCTGCATTCACCGCTTCTGCCCAGAAATTCTTCGGAACTGAACTTCCTATCAGCATAGATCTGGCCATATTCTCTAAAGTTCTGTTCTTTCTTTCTACCACGTCATTCTGTTGCGGAGTTCTGGGGGCCGAGAAGTTGTGATCAATGCCTCGTTCCCTGCAAAGTGAGATAAAACTCGAGTTTCGAAACTCGGTTCCATTGTCAGTACGGATGGATATTAAGTGTTTGTTCAGTTTGTTCTCTATCCGTTCAGCCATGCTTCAAACTCAGTGTAAGTTTCATCTTTAGACGGAGGAACAGGGTCCATGTAAATCTAGAATAGTCATCAACAATAACTAAGATATACCTGTTTCCTCCTCTGCTCATGATGTTCACAGGACCGCACAAATCCATATGTATTTTCTCAAGAGGTGCAGCGGTACTTACAACTTGTTTGATTTGAAGGATGTCCTTGGTTGTTTTCCTCTAGCACATGCATCGCAGACTCCATTGAATTCTCTTTCTACTTTGGTCAGTCCCGTGACTAACTCGTTTTTGTGTAGCTTGGAGAGAAGCTTCAGACAAACGTGTCCTAGTCTCTTATGCCATAAGAGAGTATCATCATGCACTGTGGCTAGGCAGATTTCCTCGTTAGGGATGAAATTTGGATCTAACATGTAAAGCTCATTTTTTCCTGATCCCTTTAAAGAATAGTTTTCCCTGAACTTAAACACCTCAAATGCATTCGTTAGTCGTCAGTATAAGTTCATTTGTACCATTCATGCATAACTGAGAGGCACTCAAGAGATTAAACCGTAAGCTATCAACTAAACTAACATTATCTATTTTTATGGTTTTTGAATTTCAACCTTACCTATACCTGTATCTTACCAATACCTTTGTTTCCGAAGAATATGGATCCTCCGGACATGTAAGTAAGAGTGATGAACCATGCATCGTTTCCAGTCATGTGTCTTGAGCATCCGCTATCAATGTACCATGGATCTTCTGTCACTCTTACCTGCAAAGGAAAGGTCAGTTCTTACGGACCCAGACAAACTTGGGTCTACTGGGTTAGTAAAGATAAATGAAGAACCAGAATTGAAATCACAGTTTAGATCTAATCTACGTCTAGGAGTTTGTCGGGTTCTGTTCCGACATAGTACAAATTCTGTCTCTGCAGCCTCATCTGCTGTTCCTGGAAAGGAACTCTGCGTCTGTAGTTCAGAGCACCCTGTGGGGGTAGCGATACAGACTTCCCTGGGAGGATAGCTTGGTTCTCTTTTATACCTTACTCTGTTTCTTTCACGCAGATCTCTCAGTTTGTGGCAGTCTCTTATGTAGTGGCTGTTCTTTCCAGATCTTGTGAGCCACTTTTGCATCAAATGGAACAGATTGTGGCGTAGGGTAAGCAATTCCTTTTCCTTTATCTCGTGCCGAGCTCTCACCCTTTTCTGTGCATTCCTTCGGAGGGTTATCAGTCTTAGATCCAATGTTCCTTCCTTCTTGAGTGTATCCTACACCGATCTGACAAAACCTTTTCCATAGTCCTGCTGGTCTCTTCCAACTTTAGAGCGGCCATTTCCTTGACCAATTTGTCCTTTACCTCATCCTCTGTTGCTCTGGCACATTTTAGGGAGTGAACGAAGTTCCTCATTGTCAGTTTCTAGATGAGCAACTCTCTCCTGCAGTATTTGTGTCTCCTTGACACTTTCCTCACATGTGCGACACTGAGAGTCTACATACCTTTCTTCAGTAGTTCAATCTCCTCATTCTTACTGGTGATGGTTTTCTTCAGCTTGTCATTGGTCTCAAGAGACTCTAATCACATCTATATAATCTGAGTCAGTAAAATCAAAATCATCAGAAAGATCAATGTTATTTACCTCAGATGGTTCTTGGCTGGATGATCCTTGACCAGTCATTAGGCACTCTTCCTTAACAGGTGATTCATCTTCACTGTCAGGGTCGGATTCACCCCAGGCGTAAGCATCGCTTGCTTGGTGTTCTGTGCAGGGGGCTCTCCTCTTTTCTTGCTTCTGCAGTCTGCAATACGGTGTCCCTTCTTCTGACAGTGATAGCAGATGACTTCCTTGTCATCAAACTTTTCGCAGAGTCTGCTCTTGTTTTCCCTTAGAAGTTTCTGCATTGTTCTTTTCCTCCCTGGGTTCCTTCTGAGGGTTGCCATCCTGAAAGCTCTTGTCATGAGAGCAGTCTCCTCGTCCTGAATGTCATTTGTCAACCCATGTCAGTCTGAGCTAGATCAAAAGCTTTTTCAATTTTCAGTGCAATGGACTTTGCTCGCTCAGGTTCTCTTCTTGCATTTTTCCTTTTCAAGGATGCCAGCATGACTCTGAAGTTTAGCCACCAATACTTCAAGCGTAATTCTCTTGATATTACTCTGAGCTTGTAGTGCAAGGGTTACTACATCCCATTTGGAGTTCAGCGCTTGAAGGAAGTGATGTGTGACTTTCCACTCAGGGATCACTTCACCAAGAACTCCATTTGCCCAACATAAGTCTGAAATCGAGTGTGAAGTCTTCCAGCGATTCTGTGTTCCCTTGGAGGGCACTCTCATAGTCTCTTGAAGCTGCCAGAATTTCTATTCTTTTTGATATCATCATTTCCTCCGTACAGCCTGGTCAATCCATTCCAAATATCCTTAGCAGTCTTGTACTTCATGACTTTCTTTAGATCACCAGGGGTGAGAGAAGCATATAGAATCTTTTTGGCCCGATTGTTCTTTTCCAAGACCTTGTAATCTGCATCAGTGTAGTCCTCCCTATTTTTTTCCTTAGTTGGGTCTTTGGGATCTACAATAGGGATTGGACCTTGCTCGATCACTCTCCATAATTGCCCATCCAGAGAACAAATATGGGCTTCAATTTGCTGAGTCCACCAGTCAAACTCTCCAGGGTTCAGTGTTGGAGGTTTCCAGAATGAGTCGTTGATTGAGTTGCTAGTTGCCATCTATACCTGCAATGCTAACCCAAATCTAGAGCACCTGCTCTGATACCAATTGTTGGATCGTAGGTTAGCGTTCCCTCTGAGGTAACTCAGTTATGGGTTCCCTGAGAGGGTTTGCAGTTAACAGTTAACGCAGCGGAATTAAATTAAATAAAACTGAAAGTAAAGACTCACGATTTAAGTGGAAACCACAATAGCCAACCAGACTACTGCGTAAAACCACTACCTTCCGGAGAAGGGTTTGAATGCGTATGACGCTTCTTTAAGGTATGCTTGTTTGACTATTACAACGTACTATCTATCGCCTACAACGACTAGATACAATACTTGCAACTCGTAAACTCAACCTAACGAAGCTCACACCACACGTACTCTCGAACAACTCTCTCAGCAACGTGCACGACGATCCGGCTCAAAGAAATCTTCCTTCTCTTGCTCCTCGGATATCGCGCAGAGGCTTCAAAGCCGTCGGACTCTCTCTTTTATACTTCTTCTATTCTGTCTTCTTTTGCTCTCCAATCAGATTCAGCTTTCTTAATTTGTCTCGTCATAAATCCTCAACTCAGATTTGCTTTCCATGTTTGATGTGCAATTAATGCTCGCAAGATCTCCTTCATTAATGCCGCCTTCCAAAGTCGGCGCTGCTATCTTTTGTTCCTACATTCTTTTGATTTCTTCATTCCTTCTTTGGCAAGTAAGACTTTCTTAATTTGCTTCCTGCATATCTCATTAAACCTCAAAGCCATATTAGTCCTTAGTGTTTGTCATCCATCAAAACTAAGGCCCAACACCTCCCAGTACATGTTTTAAGATTAGTTTTAAACTAATTAACATCGTGGTTCGATTATGAAACCTACAAATTAACATAGAGAAGAAAGCACGTTATTCAACAAACATAGTCACGAAAGCGACGATTAAGTCATCATCAAGTTTTTTTTTATTGATAAGAAGTCATCATCAAGTTGATACCAACTCCCAAACAAAAACATCATGCATAAACAAACATGTCCGATTTTGACATGATTGATCGTGCATGGTTTTAAACTATTCAGCAATCTTTATTTTTGTATGTTTTCTCAATTGGACTACTCTTTACGTACGATTAACAAACTTAAACTAAGTGCCTCAATGCTTAATCTCATTTTTAATAAAACAATACGCCGCCTCACCAAAATCTCATATCAAAGATACAAATTGTTCAATATTTACTTTAAATAAAGTGTTCTTTTGAAGACAAAACAACAGCTGGCTCAACTTTCAACTTTTACTGTTTATAATTCAAACTAATTTGCAGAAATATTTAACTAATTATAGACAAATTTTACATTATCATAAATTAGAAAAAAATATATATAAAAATGATTCACTCATTTGCTAATTGTTACACATTGTGCTGCGGTGGTTTATTATAAATTAACTATGTTTATCATAAATCGAAAATAATGGTGATTATGCCGTGCCAAAAAACAGCTAATTGTGTCTGATAAACAAACTTTTCAAGAGGTAATCATTCTGCCTCTAAAAAAGACCTTAATCATTCTAACATGGAATAATTAGATCATTCATTCAATTCAACCATTAAAAATTTAAGAAAAAATTAGAATTTAGGAAAATCTAAAGGTACTGCTCTTGATTTTTTTTTGTAAATCCAGCTGTCTAAATTAAATGGAAATTTAATTATAAATCTAGTAATTTTAAAGTAGAGAATAGTTCAAGAAAGACAAAACATATATTTATACGGCCGTGAGAAACGATCTCGATCATTGATTATTAATAATCTAACAGCTAATAACAAAACTAAAAAAATAACCGTCAACTCCTACCGTTCGAGTATTTTACAAATTCAATGACTAATTATAAAAAACTATTTTTTATATCAACGTAAGTCAACCTAGTGATTGAAATTGAGTCAGTCTCGCAAATATTACAATCTCTCTAATTTTTGTCGTTGATAAACTCTAGATTTTATAATAACAATTTATAAAAGGGTTTTTTAGCGAAAACCACCCGTCCAATACCACTATTTGAACAAAACCACTCTCTCAATTTTTTTTGACTTAACCACCCATGAATGTAGGAACTCTTTAACACAACTTTTTTTACAGGTCAACCGGTAATTATGACCGTTGACTTTGGTTGACTTATAATGTCAATTTGAGTTTTTTGTATAAAACCACCCTTTCAATTACACAATTTAATCAAAACAACCCTTCAAATTTTTTTTTTTGACTTAACCACCTTCAAATATAAAAACTATTTAATATGACTTTTTCAATAGGTTTATAATAAAAAAAATTAATAAAAATCATAATTGGTAATTTATGGACTAATTATCGAATTAATTTCATTAACTTTGGTTGACATATCCACAAAATCAATTTCATTGACTTCGGTTGACTTACCATACGTATGACCTAATTATTTTAATTAATTTTGTTTACTCTAAAACCTAATTAGTAATTTACGGATTAATCAATGAAATTAATTGAAAATCCTAAACACAAAATTTGTCAAACTCCTCACTACCATATGTATCTCACATAAGCACTTTACCACACCGATCTCGATCCTAGACTTTCATGAAATGCAATTAGGAATAAGAAGTTTGACGAATTTTATTTTTAGGATTTTCAATTAGTTTTATTGAGTAGTCCGTAAATTATCAATTAGATTTTAGAGTAAACAAAATTAATTAGAATAATTAGTTTGTAGATTTGGTAAGTCAAATCAATGAAATTATTTGATAATTAGTACGTAAATTACCAATTATGATTTTTATTATAAATCAACTGAAGTCAACGATGTAAACCTTTTGAAAACATCATATTAAATAGTTTGTGGATGGTTAAGTCAAATATTTTTGGAAGGGGTGGTTTTAATTAATTTTGGTATTAGAATGGTGGTTTTAGCAATAAAAACTTTTTTTATTAATTTTTATTATAAGTCAACCGAAGTCAACGGTCATAATTACCTGTTGATCTGTTGAAAAAGTCATATTAAATAGTTTTAATATTCATGGGTGGTTAAGTCAAAAAAAAATTTGAGGGAGTGGTTTTGTTCAAATAATGGTATTGGACGGGTGGTTTTCGCTAAAAAACCCTTTATGAAAACACCAAAAACGACAGTGACATATCTACCCTCCCTCACACGGTCGTCTGTCGACACGTGCGAATCGCTAATCTTCAAACAGCGTCTCTCACTCTGTCTGTCTCCAGCTTTCATTTTCACTGCTTTCTTCCTCCGATTCGCTCCAACGTCTCTCAAAAATCTCTCCTTTCCACCCCCTTCCGCCTCACCCCACCACTCCCTCACAACCCATTTCCAATCACTCTGATCTGCCCATGTTCGCCTCTCGCTGATTCAAAATCGGTAAAACCGCGTAAACCCTATTCACCTTTTCCTTTTCATTTCGTTGTTGCAATTGATTTCGTGCCCTAAATCTTCTTTTTTCTGCAGGAGTAGCGGAAGAGTGATCTGTCGATGGCTCATAGTCAGCGAAGTTTATCTAAGAATATGTCTTCTGGAGTTTTTGGATTTAGGAACAAAGGCATTTATGAAGATGTGTTTGTCTCAAGGCCTAAAATGAGGGCGCCGGCGTTTACGCCTGGTGTGAATGATTATGCGGAGATTTTTAACTGCTCGAAGCCGTCTTCTATTCCTGTGCTTGAGCTCGATGAGTTTGAGAAGAGGGAGGAGGAGGTAGATTATGGGAATGTGTTTGGAGGATCTTTTGAGGAGAGTAAAATTGGTTTTAGTTATGAGGAGGTGTTTGGAGTTGGAGATCGGTATGTCTTCCGTTTGAACTAGATGTGTACGTTTGCTGATTTGTTTAGTTTTGATGTTATGGTTATTCTGATTAATTGTTGGTTGACCTTGAAATGGTTCACATAGCTTTGCGTGGACATTTTTTTATCTGTATGTGTCAATTGTATTGTAACTGATGTTCGTTGAGATGTTGTTTGATCTCTTTTGGGAACTGACTGTAGAGTGTAGACGGCAGAGTGCACTAAGCAAGGAAAATTGAAAAATAAAGAAAAGAGCGTTCTCTTAATTTTTATTGCACATGGGCTTGATAGTCCGAAGGAATAAGAATTTGTGGTGGTGTATCTTTAGTTTGATAAATGGATCAACACCAGACTCGACAAGGAGTGTTTTTCCCAACAGACGTTAAACGGTTTTCTGTTGCAACGGTCCGGTTGTTATAATGTTGAAAGTGGAATAGGACTAGGATAATAAATTTCGGTATGCGGTTTTGGCTTTCATAATTGCTTGAGTGACGAGCTTCCGTAGAGTTGGATTTTTTAGGTTGAATTTTATCCCATATCAAGCATGTTGTCGGACATTGATGATTCATTTAATAAACATGGCTTGATTGTCATCATTTATTGGGATTTATATATCATTATTTGTTGAGCATAAACTATAAAAGGCACGGCAAACATGTTTTTCTTCGTTTTTTACTTGATAAGAAAATCCAAATGCAGTGCTTGTTATTTACTGTCTTAATATTCCACTTGTAGTCAAATCTGAGTTAGATAGTGGATAGTGTGCTATATTTACTTGAAAATCGCTGGTTTTTCGAATAATGCGCCCACGATCTTGATTTAGGATTTCTTTGCTTCATGTTCTTGGTTTGGTTCTCCAACATAGGAATCTTTTCCTCTAAAAACATCGTTTGCTATGCCACTTCGAAAGGAGGATACCCATACCCCAACATTAAAAGTATTTTCATGCTATCATTTAAATATGTGGGTAATTTAACGTGAACTTATATTTTTCTTTTGATTTGCAGGAGTACACATGATTCACATTCGCATTCAAGAGGACTGGCTCGCCTACTGCTGTAGAAGACAATCAAAAGCTGCCTCATGAACCTTTATTTGAAAAGAAGCGTACTATGCTTCTGACAAATAATCTAGGTGGGAAGGGTGGCAAAAGTGAATCAAATAGGCTAAACAAATTTTCTGAGGTACCAGTGCCTTCGCAAACATTTGATGAAACTGTTCCACTGAAGAAGGCTAGTGTTAGCAGATCAGCTGCAACAGCAAATACCTTTGAGCAGGATAGTAATGAGGTGGCAGTAGGAAACCACTCCAGGAAGGCTAGTCAAAATGGACTTCCCAAACATGGTGCTGACATATCCTTAGAGATTGAACATGAGATCTGGAAATGGGTGTGCTTCAGATAAGTCCGTTTCTAGTAATAGGGAGGTGAACAATGATATAATCAGGCCTCCTGAGCAAATGGCAGAAGGAACCGCTGCGATTGATTCCAGTCTGCACTTGGGTGGTTCAATGGCCACCTCTGTTGATGTGTTCAAACACAAAGCTTGTGAAGACGTACGTGATGGATTAAATACATCTTCACATGGTGTGCATGTCCATTTCGTAGATGGTCCGGATAATTCTGGTACACAAGATTCAAACAAGAATGAAAGTTTGGTTACGCGTAAGGCATCAACGTCTAACCTTTCCTCTGATCTCACTCATGAACATAATAGTGCCCTTCCTACCTCAGAAGTAGTGACTGGAACTCTATTGCGCATACAGTAACGGCAACGAGAATGCTAATGGCGACACTTATAGTTATTCACAACAAGATCTCAAGTTTCCAGATAAAAAATTCTCAAGTCAATGGAAGTGATGTCAGGCCTCAAGAGAGCTCCAAGCCGACTCCAGCTACACAATCTCAACACAGCTTTAGTAAAATTAATACTACCTGTGAAGGTAACGTAATTCCAGAAGTAAATGGTTTGAGAAATATTGACAGTGAAAGCGGAGATAGCAATTCTAATGGGTTTCTGGTTAGTAACGGTAAGTCTAAAAATGAGATTGAGCATGTAGACCCTGCCTTGAAAAAAGCTTCTTCATCGAAGGCTGACGTATCCAAAACAAATACCTATATCAGTGTCAAAGATGAAAATTCGCCATGTTCCTCTGATGACGAAATAAACAACCATTCAGAGGCATCTGTTTCTGCAGCCGCTGTTAAGAAGGCTATAAAAGAAGCACAAGCATTGATAAATATTGCAAAAGAGTCAAACGGCGTCAAGGGTTTTATGAGTTTTGTATTGGCTAAAAACTCTGAGCCAGTTAAGGTTGTAAAGGAGGATCAAAACTCAAAAGCCAAAGAGAGTTGGAAGTTTTGTGAACCAGCACAAGCAGAAATTCGCAATGATTTTAGCACAAGTTCAGCTGAAAAAGATTATAACGCTCCAAGGCCAGCAGGTTCAAAGACGAGAATGGCCCCAGCTCATCTGGTTGTTGAAGATATAAATCTTCAAGGAGCAGAATTCAGTACAACTGATAAACCCAATCAAATGAAGGCTGTGGAGATGCAAACTTCTTTGAGGGAAAACACACAAGGATCTGCACCTCAGCGTGTCAACACTTTTGAAGAGGTTGGCTGTGGATAGTATAGCTGATGAAAAGCTGGATCACAGAAAAAATGTCGCAGTGCACAATATTGTTGCTGAATCTGTGCAGGTAAGGCTTGTTCCAGAAACAGACTGCTCAGTAGCGCCAAATGTTGAAAAGGGAGAAACAGAAGTAAATGCTGCTGCCCATGAAGCTTTTCTTAACAACAATCCAGAATCTTACACTGTGACAAAGAGCAATGTGGCAGAAAAAGAGCCCCCGACGGCTGTGGATAATTTCGATAGGGGTTTTACGATGCATCGTTTCTTTGACTATTTTGTGCAAAGAAAGGCGGGTTGTTCAGACAATGGCTTTGAGGTCAAACAGGAAGCCGTGGCCGTAACTGAACACATCTATACTAATCAAAATAAAGCCATGAAGGTTGAAAGTGAAGGCCATGTCTCCCTGACTTGACATCATTAGAAGAAGAAAATGATGATGAATCAAAGCTGAATTCACGTGATCAGTTGTTAGATTGCGAGGATATGGATTCAGCCAATAGCTTTGAAGTCAAGCAGGATGTGGCGCTGTAACTGAACATATCCATACTAACCAGAATGACGATATAAAGGTTGAAAGTGTGGGCCATGTCTCACCTGACTCAACATTGTCAGAAGAAAAAAATGTGGAAGAATCAAAGTTGGATTCACATTCTCAGGTGTTAGATTTCCAGGATACATATTCAGCCAATAACTTTGAAGTCAAACAGGATGCGATAGCAGTAACTGAACCTATCCATAATAAACAAAATGAATCTATAGAGGTTGAAAATGCAGGCCATGGCTCATCTGACTCAACATTAGAAGAAGAAAATGTGGAAGAACTGGAGTTGGGTTCACATGATCAGGTCTCAGATAGCGAGGATACAGATTCACAAGATTATGCGAGTGCTGAAGAGAACTGGGTGTCTACAGATTCTGATGATGAAATCAATGACAAGGATCGTCAATTTTCTGCTCAAAGTAATCTCAATGAAATAGAGAAAATGGAGAATATGGTGATCCCTGAAGAAACTGTTATCACCAAAGATATCTTACACTCAAGCCATAACAACTTACATGAGGATCAAATCGTTAAGGAGATTGATGATGCGCCATCGCAGAATATTTTGACAAAGGAGGCACAAGTTTCTGATATAAAGATAGAAAATACTTTCCTCAACTCTGATGAGATTCCAGTGGTTGAAGTTACTGATAAATGTGAGGAAATTCCATTGCCGAATATGGTAACATATTATGCAGAGTTTGCCCCAGAAGAAGTCACAGCACCGATGTTAAATGAGGATCTGATTGCCGAAGATGATGATGGAAGTGAGAATGTGGCGCTGGACAAAATGTTGATACACAAGGTCAAGTTGAACACGGAAGAAACAACAGGGCCATTTTTCAAATACTCAGACGAGGAACCAATAGTTGAAGATGCGTCAGTTCTGTTTGTTGTGTCACCCAGTGCAACGATTACTTCAGTGGAATGTGCCTCATTGTGCTTAAATAATGCAAATAGGGATACAAGTGTTGAGACTGAGGGAACAGAGAATACGGCTGAGCAAAATATAGTGACACATGAAGCTTTCATTATTTCTGAGAATGATGTGGCCCCGTGTTTTGACAAATCAAATGAGGATTGGATAGTTCAGGAGAATGCGGAAGACTCAGCCACCAAATTAGGAGTGAGTTTGCATAATAATGAACATGAAGGAGCCACAGGAGCTGCAAAATCATTTGAGCAGACAACCCTTAATATTGAAAAGTTGGATTTTGTAGCAAGGGAAGAAACTGAATCTGAATCCTGGGCTGACCATGAATCGTCACACAATGTAGGTTCTGAGGCTCTACCAATCAGCACAGATGATCTGGCAGAAGAATCTGGAGCATATGCCATAGAAGAATTCAGGCCAGAATCCTCGACTTTTGAACGGGAAAAACATGAAGAGGATGTCACAAATATGTTCAATCATGACCCCAGGATTCATGATAAAGAAGAGTTTGAGCTACTGAAAGATGCAGGGGTAGAAGCAGATGCCACTGAAGATGGCATTGAAACAGTGAATGTCGAAGGCTTCGAAATGGATCACATCTCTTTAGATGCTGCAGGTGAGGAAGATGCTACTGAAACTAAATCAATTCCGTGTGATTCTGAACCTGTGGATCATGAACTGGAAGCTGAAGTACAGTTTTCCGAACCTCTTACAGACTGCAGTAAGCATAACAAGACTACTGAATTTGAGCAGCTCGGTGAGAACTTTATTCAACCTGTTGAGAGGCAAGAAAGAAGAAAATGGGAAATACCCAGGGAAACATTTGAGCTACCAGAGTTGGAAACTGAGGCTCCTGAGATTCGAGATACTATGAAACAGGAGAGTATTGAGATGAAAGACAGATGGACAAGCACGAGAGAAAGAAGTGGGAAATCCCATTTGAGAATTTTGAACTTCCTGTGTTAGGTGATGGTGATGAAGTTGTAGAAGAGAATGATGAACACATAAGGCCTGAATTAGAAATGGCTACACAGTCAGCAGAGAAGCCTGAGCGTAAGAAATGGAATATTCAAAAGGAAGTGTTCGAGGTCCCGATACTATGCACTGAGGCAGTTCTTGACTCTCCGGAACACGAGGGATTTGTTTTAAAAATACCATCCACGGTTAAAATGGGGACGGACGATAATTCGTCGAATACTGTTATGTTGCCTGAGGAAATGGTTCAACATGATGAGGTACAAAACCAGGTTTCTGCGAATGAAGAAGCTGTTCCTGATGAGACTGCAGCCTGTGAACTACGTGGAGAAAACTCAGAAATCACAAAAGACCAGATACCCGAGATCAAAATGACTTCTGAAGAAGAAATTTATACGCAGTTGAGTGAGAATTCCGATCAGCAAGATACTAAGGTTGGTAACGGGAAACCTGTCGGACAAGAAGACTGTGTGAAGGGGACGGAAGAAGTCAATGTGAAGGAGGAGATCAAAAGAACTCTCGGAATGCTTTGGAAGAAAATATATAATGTTAAGCAAGATGAAGTATCTGAATCAGTGGAACAGGTGGGGAAGGAAAAGGTCAATTTTAAGGATCGTGTAGGACTGGGAATTGAAAAGGATTTAAATTTAAACGGTCCCGTGGAACTTGTAGAGAGTCCGAGGGAACAGATTGACATTGAAACTCTGATCTTCTCTGGCATTACAACTGGAAATGAAGTGAACAGGGAAGATGCTTCGTCTTCTGAGCCATTTGAGGTAAATGAAAGCAGCACTTTTAAAAGGAGAGATTTTGTTTCCACGATTAGTCCCTTGGCAGCTGAGTCAAGTGAATATCACGAAGAAGAAAAACAAAACGGCGGTAAAGAAACGTATGATGAGAACTACAATGCAAGTCATCTAGAGTCTCCGTCTGAGGAAGCTTTATCTAGTTCAGAATCTGAAAACTGGACTGAAATACCACCAACTCAAGAACCAAGTGATATTAAGAAAGGAGTACTGGAGTGTAACATTATGCCTTCAAATGTACATGAACAGAGACAAACAGATTCTGAGACAGATAGCGGATCGAAGCCTCTCATGCCTGGTAATTGCTCAGATGACAATGCCGAAAATACCGAAAAGGCTAAGGTTTCACAAGATAATGGATTAAATAATGCACATGATGACATTTCCAATGGGAATATACCTGAAGTTGAAGTGGAGATGCATCGTGCTGATGATTTATCTGATGAAAGGTGCACAAACAGCAAGCAGCAGGACACAAGCTCCAGCAGCGAAGACATAACATCAGCTCCAGTGAGTGAAGCACCTGATGTTACACATTTGCATGGACTCGAACAAAAGACAGATAAGAATGAAAATCGCCCTGATAAGATCGAACAAGCGTGTAGTTGGAAGTGGATTTTCGGAGACGATCTTAAGGATAAAAGCAATGAACAGGATGAAGGCCCGGATTTGAAATTATTGCGTGAAGTGAAAAGAAAGACCAGAGAAGTGGCTGATGGAACTAACATTACTAATGCCACAGAAAAAGAAAAAATAAATTGCGATAAGTCAACTTCGACGGAGTACACTGTAACTGAACCTCTGCACAAAGAAGGGACGCCAGACCAAAAAGTTCTCAAGGATTTAATGAGAGCTAAGGAAATTGAAAGAATTGCTGTTGAAAGAGCAATTCGAGAAGCCCGTGAGAGGGCTTTCATTGAAGCTAAAGAAAGAGCTGCCACGGAAAGAGCGAATGCGGAAGCTCGAGAAAGAGCTTCCATGGAGAGGGCTAATGCAAATGCTCATCAGAGAGAAACTTCAAATGTTCAAGAAAGGTTTCAAAGAACATCCTCAGAGACTAAGCTGGCATCTGAGAAACAGTCTGTTGAAGCTCAACGAAAGGCTGAACTTGAACGTGCTGCTGTTGAGAGAGCAACTTCAGAGGCGAGGCAACGGGCCTTGGAAAAGGCAATGTCTAGAAAGGTTTGTTTTTGCTAAGTTTCTGTTTCTGAAGCCATAGTTGTATCCATTTCTTTATCATTTTGCCTCAATATAATTTGGCTATGTGATACAGGATCAGGTAACACAGAGCAATAGTTCAAGATCAACCAGTACTACGAATGATCAATACGGTAAGTGACTTAAATTTGACTCACATTACCACTACATCTACGTTTATTTATACATCCAAAAGCTTATGACATGTCACATGTGTCCTACGTACCTACTCTAAACCTCATCCTCATTAATGTCTAGGTTCATCTTCCAACGATGACAAACCAAGTGAGTCAGCTCTAAGGTTTAAGGCTAGAAATGAAAGACATCAGCGAATAGCTGAGAGAGCTGTAAGTCTACTTTTCTCACGCTGGCTGGGTTTTCTTTAGTTATCACTGACAACTTGCCTGATAAATATGTGTTCTATCAATACTTTTTAGGCTAAAGCTCTTGCAGAGAAGAATATGCGTGATTTACTTGTCCAGAGGGAGCAAGCTGAACGGAATGTACGTTGTGCATTTGATAGTTTTTTGCATTTCCATGGAATCATGCATTTCCTTGACATCTGCCTCTAATTCTTATACAGAGACTAGCAGAAGTTTTGGATGCCGATGTCAAGAGATGGGCACGCGGCAAAGCTGGAAACTTGCGTGCCTTATTATCTACCTTACAATATGTATGTTCCTAAATCTGAAGCAGTCCTCTTCACCTACCTAATGTGACTTTTGGTAGTTATGGTTTTAACAGACACATAGCAACTACTGTTATGTGCAGCAGTTATATGAGTTGACTGAGCCGGAAATATAGTTCACCTAATTAGTCAATCTGTTTGTGCTTGCATGGCTCCATGACTCCAATTGAACTACTCATTGGTTCTTCAATTTTAAGAAGTTAAAATATGCATTAGTGGCTAATCATTTACTGTTGCTAGTGAGAATCAGCCAGTTAGTATTGACATTTTGTTTGTCTTAATTGGCTACAGATACTTGGCCCGGATAGTGGCTGGCAGGCTATTCATCTGACAGAGATTGTGACGGCTGATGCCGTCAAGAAAGCTTACAGGAAAGCTACTCTTTTTGTTCATCCTGACAAGCTGCAGCAACGGGGTGCCACCATCCGGCAGAAGTACATATGTGAAAAAGTGTTTGATCTTCTAAAGGTACAGTAATAGCTGTGTGTTTGCTCTATTTCTCTGCAAAACTTTAAATTGATTATAATGGTTCAAACTGCGCATCTGTGTAGCTAATGTACTAGAAAAAAGTAGTTATGTTTTGTTCCCTAGAACATGCAGCCGAAAATCTTGTATATTGTAGTTTATTTCTCGAAGTGTGCTCATTCGGTAGGTTAGGCTTTCGACATGTTGATTTAGGAACCTCACCTTTCTTTCAATCATAGAAGAGGGTGTCTAATTGTCCACGCAGCACCCCATCTTAACAAATGCTATCCGTTGACACCTGCTATGTGATTACTTAGTGCTGTGTTCCACTGTTTGTTAATATAGAGTTGTTATATCCTTTCAGGAGGCTTGGAACAAGTTTGATCGAGATGAGCGGTGAAATGATAACTCTCATCTGTGAGCATAAGAACAAGGCTTAAATTATGTACATGATAGGAAAACGTATTAGAGTTGGTTCAGGCAGATTATATTCGTTCGAAGGCATAGATTATATTCATTTTAAGGAATTAGCAGATCCCTTCCTAGTTCAAGAATTAACACGCTTTTTGTCTTGCTGGAAGGAATTGCTTCAGCTGGATGGTATTTAATTTGATTAGTTTCAGATGTTAAAGGTTGCAAAAGAGTTCCTTTAGGTGGTTAGCTCTTTTTTACAGATGCTGTGTCATTGGATTAAATTGATTAGCAAAATAAAAGCAGCAAACATTCTTGTATGTTTTATTGACAAACTCCATCCAAAAATTGATGATTCTTATTATTAAAAACAAAATCTTTTCATGTTGTGTTTGCAAGTACTTTCCCCGTTCCAACTTATGAGATATGTTTGGAGTCGGAGCTTACGGACCTGTCGAATGCTCTTACGTGACATTTTTATATTTAAATGACAGATGAGTGACATCTAGCGTATTTTGATAATTAATTATGAAATTACCGAAATAAGGGGTTTATAAGGGTATAGTTCGTTGTATCAAAAAAAATAAGGGTATAGTTCGGATTTAGTGAGATAATAAAATTTAACAAAGATTGAAAGTTGCTATTTCATCGTTGATTTTAGTTGATCTAACAGTTGATATTTAATTATTTTTTGTTAAAGTATGTGGTTGAATTTGCAAAATACAGAGAAAATTAAGAATGTCGGTTATTAATATCAATCATTGAATTAATAGAAATCAACAGTTAAAACGATTTCCTTCAATCTCACAAATATTTGCTTATCATCCTCAACGGATACGCACCCATTTCTCTTATTTCTATTTGTAACAAAACCATCCCGAATTCTTGCAACATGAGTGGTGGTCAAATGATCATGGTGTTGGTCTATCAACCATTGTAGGCTTATTGTCCACCTCTATGTCCTGTGCATGAAAGCTCTTTGCCTCTCCACCCATTGGTGGATGCTTGTCGATTAAAAATTATACCCAATGTAACTGAATTCTTTAATCATTAAAGGACAGGTGCTCTGCCAGCAAATGTAGTAGAAAATTCCCGTGTAATAGTTGCCCACCTCTAGTTTTTTTTTGATAGAAAATTCCCGTGTAATAGTTGAACATATAATATAACTGTCAGTTTTGGATTTTGTACAGCACGGGATTTTCAAACTCATTCTTCCGATCCGATCATTGCGTACCGAAGATAATATCGTCGTCGCCGCTTCACTTAATTCCTATGCGTTTCGGAATAAATCCTTTTCGGAAACGATGGATATTATTTTGAACAAAGAGGATGCGAACGATTGGGATCCCATACAGCGAACTGCAGTTTGCAGCGAATAAAATAAAATTTTATTTAATAATTTCCATTCCTTTATAAACGGGTTTAGTTTGTAAAATATGGTTACAGATTAGGATATAAAAAAACGTTTTAATAATATATATTTGGAATTTAATTCCTTTATAAAAGGGTTTAGTTAGTAAAATTTGGTTAAAGATTAAGATATAAAAAATTAAAAATCGTTTTAATAATATATTTTTAAAATTTAACTTTTTATAAACAGGTTTATAGTTTGTAGATTAAGATAAAATAAAGGATTAATTGCTCCGAACCACCCATAAAATACGCGTTTTCCCCGGAACCACCCTTAAAAATAATTTCTTCCCAGAAACTACCCTGTCGTTATATCTTTTTTTAGGAACCACCAGCCGTTAGTGCATCATATTTAAGCACCTTATTTTTGCCAAAAACCACCCATAAAACACTATTTTTCCCTAACCACCCATAAAACACTATTTTTCCCTAACCATAACTCGTAAGTTAAATCGATAAATATTAACTAATTTGTATAAAATAATTAGTTTCAATAGTACCTCATAAATGTGAATATTAAAATATGTTAAAGAGTCGAGTATCATTAAGTTATTATAAGTTTTATATAAGTGTTTGATTGTATTCGCCTTTCGATTTTGTTAAGTAAGTGTTTGAGTGTATATCACGAGGACCTTGAAGAGACGTAATTTAAATTATGTTAGAGTACCAAGTAATATGAAATTGTTATACTTTTTTAAAATTTTCTTCGATTCTATCTCGTCCTTAGATTTTAAAAAAATTGTATGTCTTGTATAATACTCTTATAGAGTTTATATATCCTAAAATATGTTCAAAAGATAATAAAACTATAATTGACATTATACTATCATATTGTTAACGACAATAAATTTTAAATGTATGATTTTATTACCTATTATTTTAATTTTATGTTAAATAAAAATTATACTCGCTATCAATTTTATTTTTCTTTTGAATCACCCATAAAATTTTATTTTTTTCACAAACCACCCATTAAAGTGCGTTTTTAACGGGAAGTTGACGGCGTTAACGGCTGGTGGTTCTTGAGAAAAAAATATATAATGATGGGGTGGTTTCTGGAAAGAGATGATTTTAAGGATGGTTTCGGAGAAAAAATGTATTTTATGGATGGCTTGGGACAATAAACCCTAAAATAAAATGTGATCCGCTGCAAAAGCTGTACGCACCACCGGATCCTAATCCTCCGATCCGATCATTGCGTACCGAAGATAATATCGTCGTCGCCGCTTCACTTAATTCCTATGCGTTTCGGTATAAATCCTTTTCGGAAACGATGGATATTATTTTGAACAAAGAGGATGCGAACGATTGGGATTACAGAGGCGAAGGCGCCGCTAATCTCGTTCTCGATTTTAAAGGCTCCAATCCTGCTTTTGTGAGCCTCCTTTGCCTTTTCCATATTATGTATAATCATTGCTTTAATCATATGTTGATTTTGCGATATGTTGCTGCTTCCAGTTGAATCATGTTTTATTTCAAGTGTGTGGTTTTGTTTCTTTGCTTGATTTTTGTAAGTATTTATGTATGTAGGTTGGTAAAGTGTTACGGGTGCAGAAGGCTCCGACTCACGGTTCATGTGTTGAAGCTTCTTCTGTTTTGACAAAATTTGAATGTCTTTTGTGGAAGGATTATCATGAACTTTTGTTGGCTCCTACATTGGAGATTGCAGCACAGCTCTATGTGAAGCATGTCATGAGTCCGCTGCTTGGTAATCAACATGTCGATCCTGGGGTAAACATCAACTATTCTTTGCATTAACTCTTATGTCCATTTATAAATTATTGTGCCCTGACATAATAACAGCTCTACGAAATTATGTACCAAATGCGTATGATGGCGTATATTTTTTAGTAACAATTTTATGTGTTGAATCAGCACTGTGTTTCATCTTTTGTGATTGATCATTGATCTGTCAAGTCAAGTTGTTTTATTGTTGCAGGTATGTGTTCATGTCTCAAGGGAATTTTTCGAGTGTATTCAAGAAAATGCTCTTTCTCAGCGTCCTTCTCTAAGGATTGATGCAGCCGCTGTTAATATTCACTGCGATACAGCACTCTTAATCTCGGATCATTCCGTTTTTGCTCAAGGTATAAAAAATCTTGAATGCTCATATAGTCTCACACATGTCACTCATATAGTCATATATATATTGTTGATATTTGACCTGTTTGCATAACGTTGTTGGTAAGTAGATATGATTGACTAATCTCATTCTCATATAATGTTCTGTACTGATTAGTAAGATTCCCTAAGACGTTGTCAGTTACAATAATGAGAATGTGAAATGTTAACCCTTTATTTACTGAACTCAGGTAAGAAGCGTATACCATGTGTATCTGTTGAAATCAAGGTGCTTGTCTCCCCTATTCTGATAATGCCTTGAATACAGTAGTTATATACTTGAATGTTCATTTTCCTTCATTTTCAATTTTAACTAGCTATTCCTTTGATTTCTGAGTGTAGCCGAAGTGTGGTTTTCTCCCATTTTCGAAGTTCATTGCTGAAGAAAATTCTTAAGAAGTTAATTACACGCTTCAAAATGCACCAGGAATTTAAATTACACCAGCAAGAGGTAATTCTGTTGTCAGTTTGAGATAAAGCACAGAATGTAGTTTTTAATGGTTGTTGATTTTTTTCTAAACATTTTACCTTGGTGGCCTAATACACTTTTCTGTGGTATTCAAAATAAAGTTTGATTTATAATTTTTTCCTGACTCCAATGCCTTCCAATTTCAGATATCCCATGTCAGTGAGTATGATCCCATTGATCTGTTTTCCGGATCTGAAGAAAAGATATTTAGAGCTTTGAAATCTCTCTTTCATACACCTCAGAACAATTTCCGGGTCTTCTTGGATGGATCTCTTGTTTTTGGAGGCTTAGGGTGCGGTACAACGGATACTGATGTTCAGAGTGCTTCATTGCTTGAAGATGCACTCCAACATTTCATACATGACAATGATGGATCACGAACAGAAAGCTTTCTCAAACTTGTTGCCATGACAATATTCAAATCCAGGGTTCTTGATAGGCTTTTACACACTCAAATGCTTGATGAAGTGGATATAGAGGGTGCCATTCATGCTTATTATAATGTCATATCTCAGCCGTGCACTGTCTGCGAATCTGCAAGGCCTAAGATGTCGCGTAAATATTCGTATTTGCACAAACTTTCTGATGAAGAAAGCTTGAGGATTGTTAGAGATCATTTGATATCTGCCACTGCAAAGGATTGCAGCTTGATGCTTGCTTTTAGAAATAAAGGGGAGGGAGATGGGACAATGGCTCACGATAATGTCTATTTAGATTCCATCAAGCAATGTTTTGACTATAAGGTATTCATCTCTTCTCTTAGTTTTTCCTATATGTTGTTGTATTATAATGGAAATCAAAATGGCAGGTTGCACTACTGAATAAACCAACTTAAATTTTTGATCTAGTATATGCGATGGTTAGTATATTCTTTTTCGTTCATAACAACATTTTAAGATGTTGAACTTCGATTTCATTCCCTAAACTTGTTTTCCCTAAATTTGTTTGTCAGAACTTTGATTAAACAACTCCATGAGTCTACAACAAAGTCTTATTGTACTCGTTATCTAACTTTAAAGTTGTTTTACTCAGATGTCTTTCATCGACTTGGATATGAAACGGCTGGAGAAGATGGAACACTACTATGAACTAGACCAGAGTATCGTGAGCTGGTATAATCATATGATCATAGATAAAAAATCAAACCTCAGTAGAGTATCCACACTATGTAAACCCAGGGCAAATGCAGAGGAATCTACTATGACTTCCAGAATTCATCGGCACACTTCCTCAGAAAGTCTGTAGACTAGTGCAGGTTTTCCACTCTTAGACTAATTTTTACAACCAATTGTATTTTCTTGTTAACGCTACGGTTTTATCTTATAAGAAATTATTATTTCTGTTTCAGTCATTATTTAAATAAAGTAAAAGCACTCACCCTACAGGTTTTGGTTTGACAGTTTCAGTTTGTGAGATAGAAAAATTTAATTTTTTAATAATTTGACGGTTGAGATTAATTTAGTTTTTATTAAATGGACGATTGAATTTGCATAAGACACTAACAGTTGAGTATGATGGTTTTATTTAAGACTAAATCTTACGATTCATGGTATCCATGTAATTAGATTCTGATATTAGCTCTTGATTTGCCATAGTAAAATATAATTAAAATAAAAACAAAACATTTAACATGAAATTGTGAAAAGAGGGGAACGTTTGGGGCGAAATGCATTTGCTTCAATCGATTCTCAAAGTAAAAAACCAAGCTGTGTTCGGCCGAAGAATGGTTACTCTAGTGGTCGCCTCAACCGCTGATCCGGCCTCCATCGGCCCCGCATCTTCGCTCCTCGCCATGCCCGGCTGGCATCCTGGTCCCTTTTTACAGGTCCCTCTAATCCTCTTCATTTTTCACACTGAACCCTAAATTTGACTGTTCCTTTTTGTTCGATAGGATATACCTAGCTATGTAAATAAGAATGTTAGGCTTCTGAAGCTTAGTAGCAGAATGGTGACTGAGGATTACTTGGATAAGAGATGGCGAGATTCAGTTGGGGAGGAAGTTCATGAAGTTATATTTCTTAGCAGGCACACTGCTGTTTCCAATCGCCCTGCACTTACTATTCATCCCATCGGTATCCCATTATTTACCTCCTTAATACTTTTTGTACTGGATGTTATAATGTTGATGGAGGTTTTGATAAATGTGCAGGTGTGCCTCATTTACGAGATGATGAGGTTCCTCCGGCTGGTGGAAAGCCTGGGTGGGCAGCGCCTCCTAATCCTAGAATAGGTCCTTGGTTAAGGCTCTTGAAAGAGATTGCAGATTCACACAAGTTGACTCCTGAATTTCAGGTTAAATTGGGTTATAGGGTGTTGATTCTTATATGGTGGGAGTAGTTGAAGTTGTTTTATGTATTATTGCTCCGTTGTCTGTTATTTAAAAGAAATGCACAAATTATATGCGCATTTCAATCATGTGATTTTGATGATATCAATATCACACATGAGTTATCATTTTCGTATGCCTTCCCCCTTGCTTAGTGTGTCCGACTATCTAGCTGGTTTTTCACATAACTGATATCGGTTATTAATAAATAGATTTGTTGTCTCTGATTTAGGTCACTCTGGAGGCTACTCATCACGGACCACTGGTTGATTCCCCCACTATGTTTGTCGAGATTGGTAGGCCTTGTATCATCCTGTGATTCCTGTCAGATTTTGTGTCACTCACAATAACTACTTTTCCCAACTATCAAATTAGCAATATAATGGACTTGTCCATGTATTGATCAAATTTTCCCTCTATCTTTTGCCTTGATTAGGTAGTACAGATGAGTACTGGAAGAGACAAGATGCTGCGCAAGCTATTGCATTAGTTGAGCATTATCTTTTTGCAGAGAATAATTCCTTTATTATTTAGAACATGAATAGCATTAGTTGAGCATTATCTTTTTGCAGAGAATAGTTCCTTTATTATTTAGAACATGAAGCGGTTGCATATGAGATCACTTGCCTTCCCTTAGAATCTCGTATTAGTCTGCATGATGGTGCAAAATTGTATAATTAGGTTCATTGTTATTAGTAAACTACTATGTTGAGTAATAATGTCGCAGCACAATCCACCTATCAGTTGTTTTAGTACGGACTACATGGATGGTGATCATTCTGATCTTGTAATGAACAACACAATCCAACATCAGTTACTTTTTTTACCTCGCCAATTGAGGATTTCTAGTCTAAGATGTATCCCAAAACTTTCTAACGAGTAATATTGCCTTTTTTGATAACTGTGCAGCTGGTGTGGCAAGGACTTGGACTTGGAGAAGAACCTGCAGTTGGTGAATGGAGCAGGTATTTCGGCACATGCTGATTGAAGTTCTATGTTGACTTTCTTTTTGTAATTCTTTTGGGATATTCTAGGTGGCAAGGTTTATGCCCCGATGCGTATTGTAAACTAGAATTTTTGCATGCTCTATCGATGATCTTAATTGGCATAATCATAAGTCTTCATTAACAGGGATATAGGAAAAAACAAAATTCTCTTTGGGATTGGCGGTGGACACTATGCCCCACGACACATGGATGTTGTTCTGTAAGTGATGCATCATTAGTTAACTTTTAAAACCTCAAACCCATCATTTGTTACTTCCACGTGGCTGGAATGTGATCCATTTGTAAGGCTCATTATTACTGTTGTACACATGAATGCATTAAGGCGATGGAGACTTTTATCAAATGGACTATTTTGAGCTACACATTTATTTTGCTTTATTGCTGTTGTAATGTAATGACAGGAAAGAAGGCATTTGGGTGGGTCATTTGCTCTCTGGGTATTCGCTGCCAATGGAAGACCCAAATAAATCAAACAATTCAGATGCAGAGTTCATTGCTGGAACTTGGAGACAGGCTATCACCGTTGCCTATAACACAACCAAGTCTGCCTTTCCAGGAGGAGATGTGATTGCACACTTGGATCATAAGTTAGCCTTTAACCTTTTCTCATCTTAAATGCTACACAATGTATACTATCATTCAGGTTCATCACTATCCTTACCCAATCGGCATGGGCCTAAAGCGATCACTTTCATTGGGTTGCAGGAGTTTCAAAAGCTGGCAGAGAAGCGCCATTACTAGTTTCTTAGCTACAGAAAACATAAAGATTGGCAAGCCTAGTGACTTCTTCTGATCAGGAATTAAAGTTGAAGGCTCTTACTCTAACATTTCACACATGTATAAATTCATTTTTAATCACATTAATTATATTCATGAAAATAAACGATTATAACCGTCCCTTATTTTCTATTATTTCTCTCAAAGTCAACCGTTTTGGATTACCAATTCGTACTAAACGACGTAGTCTCACAATCCCCAAATCGGAAGGAATTGCATCGCTCTTCAGCTCCCCTTCCGCAAATCGTCTTTCGATCCAATCAATTCCAAAGAGTCTCACAACTCGCAGTATAAGAAGATCTATTCGTCGTCACCGGACGGAATGGATATCTGGCAAAAAGCCAGAAGCTTCGCGGAGGAGGCAGCGAAGCGGTCACAAGAACTCACCATCGGCGGCGGATCCAAGTTCGTCGACATCGTCTCCGAGACCGCCAAAAAGTCTAAGGAAATCGCCTTCGAGGCCACAAAGCGGTCGCAGGAACTCACAATCGGAGGATCTAAGTTTTCCGACATTGTTACTGTGACTGCTAAAGAGATCGCTGCTGAAGCGTCCAAAAGAGCCGATCAGATCAGGACTGAGGCGTTAAAAGGAGCTGACAAGATTAAATCGCTTGCGGAAGGAATCGCGCCAAATTCTGTGTCTGAGAGTGTGGCTGTGAATGAGGAGGATGCAGATCCGGAGAGGTTTGGTGTTACTGATGAGTTGAGAGAGTTTGTTAAGGAAATCACCATTGATACTTTCCGGAAATTTCCACTTGAAGGTAATGTCGGCAGCTTCTTTATTAAACATTTTACATATTCTTCAAATTGATGCAAGTGAGGTGTGGATCAGCTCCACTTTTCTGTTATATTAGTTATTGTGTATGAGTAACTCGGACCTTGCTAGACCTCTACTGGTCTGGAAAATGGTTACTTATTTTAAAATTATATAAGCTTAAATTCGTAACTATATGAAATTAAGCTTTAGTTTTTTATGCCAAATCTTCTTAGAATCTCTAATGTTAAGTAGACAAAAGGGTCACCCTACGATGATCATCTCATGGCTATTGAGTACGATCAAATCAGATGGTTCTATTCGTTAGGTAGTTGACTTGATGCTAGTTTCCATTTCTATGTGCAGATGACTCCGAGATTTCTGATGTCCCTGCTGTCACGAACGTTCGTCAGGATCTTTCCAAGTGGCAAGTAAAGCATGCTAAGCTAGTTCTGTCTACAGTCAAGGTATCTTCCTCGTTTTACAAAATTGAACTTCCTTTCTGGATCTTCTTTCTGTACTATTATTCATCCTCACAGTTAGTTACAAAAGTTATTGCTACGAATAGATAATTTTTGGATAAGGTGGCTAGTAATTAGTATTACAGACTGTTTAGATAAGTCTTTCAACTCACTCGAGTAAGGTTTTCTGATTTTTCAAGTCCATTTATTTTGCAACATGAAAAATGAGAAAAGAGTTTTAATCCGGACACAGAGTCCCACCTTAATGTGAACCATTATAAAATTAAACATATTTAAGGATGTTATATTAAAACTTCAAATTAAAACTGCTACAGTCTTTTTTAATTTGGAGTAAACCAGAAGGTGTAGTTACATAACCTAGTTGAAATGCTAATCTCAACTGACGTGGCATACTGTTATAGAGTTTTATTATTGTGCTGTAGGAAATTTCAAAGCTGAGGTATGAGTTATGTCCAAGGTTCATGAAAGAAAGGAAGTTTTGGAGGATATACTTTCTTATTGTGAACACTCATGTGGCACCGTAAGTCTTTTGTTTATATGGTTTAATATATTTTTTAAGACCTTGGATGTCTTTGAATCCCCTTGCAAGAAACTGTGTCAAAATTCCAAACAGAAGGCCAGTGGATTTTGTTACCTCAGCTCAAGTTGATTTCAAATTTAAAGTTGTTGGATGTCTTTTGATTTTTCATTTCTATACGATAAACCCTTCACTTCGTAACAAGTTTTGTATCAATTGGCCATTCATAGATACGAGAAGCGGTATACAGAAGATTTAGTGAAGGAAGAGGAAGTGAGAATAGATACTGCCAAGGAAATGACTTCAAGACCTGATGTCAAGCATGGAAACAACCAAATCAAGACTTCAACTTCTGCTTCAGAACAAGATCTTGATGTCTTTCTGCTAGGAGATCTTGGAGACAGTGATGACGGAGGACCAGGTAACCAAAGTTCTGGTGACTTGAATTGGTTTTCTATTATTTTAACTAATGGAGTACTGATTTCTTTCACTGTTGAATTATGGACACGGATTGCGGGCTGTAAAGCTAAATGCAATTATTAATAAACGTCAGTGTTTAGTAGTAAATCAAACATTTGCCAAGCGTCGTTTTTCCATAATATGGAACGATCCAAAACAATGTTCTGAATTTTGCAGCATTTTTTTATGGTGTGGCTGCTCTGAATTTCATTCCTAAATCACTAATGTCCTGATCATATTCATCTTTTAGTTTTGTCCGGAAAGTTTGTGACGATATTGTTTGTCACACTGTATCATCTCGTAATAAGTTCATGTATTGTCATCTTTGGTATTTAGAAGTTAGAACACTATATTAAGTATTTGTACTTTTTCTTTTGTGAGTTGATTCTTTGATACTTGTCTAAATTTTGTGTTACCAAAAGGTAGCTTACAATGATTATACATGCATTTGCAGATAATGGTGAGGATGATGGATTTGATGATGATTTAGACAAGATGGCGGATAGTTCGGTAAGCTCTCAATTGGCTGTGTTGTTATTGTTATTGCTGTGCGGTTTCTGTGTGGAATATGTAACAGACTTGCATAATGTATTCATTGGCTTTTATTCATTAGATCTCATTAACTAACTTAACAACTAAGCGCAGCAGATTAGGAAAAAAGTTGTTCGGAAGTTGTGTATGATAGCTGAGACTTCACAAACTTAATTTACAATGCACTAATGGTTTATTGTGGTTTCAATTTTAGTTTCTACACTACTCGGAGGTGTCGATTTTACAGTTATTGAGATGTGTTATCATTCAACATTTAGCTGTTTATTTTTCAACATCAATGATATGAAGTGGGGGTTTGACAACTAATTCTGGTACTGTAGGAAGATGACAAGCAAACAGAGATTTAGTATTGAAGTGGACATGGAAATATCGATAATGTGTTTAGCACGGTACCAAGCAATGGCAGGGGATTATGCTAGAAGTGATCGCATGTAAGTAGACCAACTGTTTGCGTTCTATATCAAAACTTGGGTTCCATTCTTCAATTTCAAGCCATTTCTGAAACTTGTTCTTGTGCATGAGAATAATTGCACGTATATACAGTCAGACTTTCTGTGACCTATTTATTTTAATTTTTTATATTAAAATCAATTTTTTGTCCAGATAGTGGCTTTTTTATGGCAGTTATCAAATACTTCATCGACTTTCCATTTTTTACTACATTGGCAGATGCGACAACTTCGACAGCAAACTATTGTTAGCTGATTTTTTTTTCTTTAGTGCAACTTTCTATGAGTATTTATTTCAAATGCATTTGTATGTAGAAGAGTGTAAAACGGAACCATAAGAAGTGTCTACTTCTATGGTGCGTCCACTTCGCCGGAATGGAATCATTTGGAATGGAATGAAAGGATGAATCTAAAATGAAATTATGTTCAAATTCATCATTCCATTCCCACGAAATGCATTCCATTCCTTCAAAGTGGACGCACCCTGGTGTTTCAACAATAACAACACTCCTGTATCAAAAAAAACAATGACAACACTCCAAAGGGTATAAAAGGTGGAAAGCGGTAGTAAGGTTATTACAATATCTATAAGACACTATGTAATTTATGGGGCAGCAGTCTTGGGGATTTGTTGATTAGGAATTACATGATTTTTGGTTGCTAAAAATGACTTCATGCAAAAGTTAGACAATGGTTTAAAAGTCCGGATTCATTTTGTATGATAAGTATTAGTGTATGGTAGAAGTCATTTAAATAGCTGCTGACAGTGAACCAGTAATATGTCAACTCTATTTTCATAAGTTACTAGAACATGTAAAGATATTTATTTGAAGGGTAAGTTGAGTTTTGTATCTGATTTGGAACTATTTCGAAAAAAATACTTCTGCTGTCTCTGCAGCTGATATAGAGTCCTGGATGATAAACTGCAATGGAAATATCGGTTGGCTTACTCAGCATCCATGCCATTTCAGCTAAACTATGCTTCAAGCTAAAGACGTAGTTTTGAATCCGGCAGTAGCCTGCACCGAAGCTGAACCCTTACTTTACATCATCAAAACAATAAGTTCATCATACAGTTACAGTCCATCTTTACCCACATTGAACCCAAATGTTATGCACAAATTGAACTTTTATTCACAACCTAAAGATTGTCTATTGCGGCTAAAATACATGATATAAAAGAGTACCTCACTAGCATAAATAAAGTAGAGCCACACACAATGCAATTCAGCCCATAATTAGTTAAAATAAACCTGATTTAGCACAGCGATAATAAATTAATTCAGCCGGCATTTAGCAATCATAGAAGGTGCATTCTGTCCACATACGAGTTGCCCAGCCACTGGTTAAGAGGCTCTCCACAGCCAACAAAACAACCAGAGTTTCCATTCTCAGTGAAGAATGGAAATCTAAACATGCTAAGCAGGTCTTCCACTGACTGCCTGACCAGTGACGTTCCTGTTACTTTGCTTCTCCTGCCCCATCCTGTCACAATGTCTATGCGACTTGGGCTTACCCCAGACATTAACATTCTGTGACGGAACCAGGAGAGTGTCCTGGAAAGAGCTGTTACTGCAGTTCCATCAGACATTACATGCAGGTTTATGAGCCAGTAGCATGAACCTTTTTCCTTAACAGCATCTGGATATATGTTTTTCTGGGCAGCCACCTCCCATACAGACCCAGCTTCTTCCTTGTGACCTGATTTGTGAAGAAAATCAACCACAGCATCAACAAGTCCCCTCTTGCTTTCTCGATCCTCGCAGTGCATGTAATCCAGAAATCTATTAGCATGTTCGCGGACGTTCTGACCATCAGGACCTGCCGCTGGCATTGACACTAGGAACAAGTGAGCTGGATGGCCGGTTGCTCCCATGAGCTCGCAGCAAAATGACATATCATATGGCGATCTGGCTTCCGTGGTACAACTGAGCAACAGTGTATACGTCTGTGAAGACGGATGCAGGCCCAGTGATAACATGCTTTGCAGCAGGTTATAAGCATCTGACAAGCGATGAACTCTGAGAAAAGCACTGAGCATGGAATTGCAGGTGGGCACGTTTGGACGCAGCCCTGCATCCAGCATGGCATGATACCATCCCCAGGCTCTATCAACATTTCCGGCCTTACCCCAGAGATCAACTATAAGTCCATAAACAGGCTCATCAGGAACCCAATTCTTCTGTTTCATCATAAAGAACACACCTTCTGCTTCTTCAAGATGGCCACAGTGACCAAGCACCTCCATTACAATACTGTAAGTTACCTTGTCAGGTTCAAAACCAGCATTTTTCATATCACGGTAAAGCTGTAATGCAGAATCGTAACTCCTTGCCTTGGCTAATAAAGCTATCATGATATTGTACGTAACTACGTTTGGAACACAACCATGATCAACCATCTCATAGAACAACTTCTGAGCTGCACCAAGATGGCCAGCTTTTCCCAAGCAGTTGATCATAACACTGTAAGTGAATGTGTCCGGGATCAGCCCTGCCTCTTGCATAGTCTGGTACATCCGCATAGCAATGTCCAGATAACCAGCTTTGGCATGTATGTCAATAAGAGTGCAGTAAGTGACCTTGTCAGGCTCACACCCAACTTCCTTCATGCGGTCAAATACCCTTAAAGCCTCAGTCAAGAAGTTTGCACGGCCATAGCTGTGAATCAAACGGTTATATGTAACGACATTTGGTTGACATCCGTCAATGAGCATTTGATCAAGCAACCTGTTTATCATACCAAACTGTTTTGCTCGGCCAAGAATGCCGACCATCGTGGTATAGGTATGACCATCGTGTTTGAAGCCTGGCTGCCTTCTCAACCAATTGAAAAACCCAAAAGCAACAGAGTAGTCATGAATTTGTTTCAAAACTTGGTTGGCTTGAAAAGCATCCATTGAAAAGTTCAGATTTCTGAGGGCCTCCTCCGCCGCTGGGCCCCACTTCAGCCGCTCAATCAAATTAGTGACATGTTCAACTACACGACCAGAATTTCCATATTGCGTAAATACTGGCGTTGTTCTTACTGCCTTCACGTCTCTTCTTGAGTTACTGACACTGTTGCTGTAAGCTTTAGATAATTGTGGAGTATAAACAGAATTTGGTATAATGTTATACGAAAAAGATTTTGATCTCTGTGGTAATGATCCTTTGTTCTTAGACGATGCACCATAAGCATCTGAAGTTCCATTGCCTGAGTTCTGGGCATTACTGAATCCTTTCACAAAATTAAGTCTGTCACTTTTTTCGCTGGCTCCATGATACTTGATGTTTGGTCTGCCAGCCAAATCACCGTACGACTTTGGATGAACATTGGAACGATTATCGGTAGATGAATTTGAGTGAGCATCGGAAACACTGGATGTACTAACAGGCTTCACTTTCACCCTAACTGATGTCACTTTGGGAGTATGACCTTTTGCATCAACCATAGAATTTGAAGAGTTTGATATCCCGCCTTCACTCGGCACCTTGAGAGTTGTCACATCTGACAAAAAGTTTAGCGCAGCAATTCCAGCTCTAACAAAATGATCAGACATGGGAGGTTCCTTCCCAATATCCGTCTCTACTTTCTGAATGTTATTTACATACTTGACACAATCTGATCTGTTTACAGTCCTAGGGGCAGCTTTACCTCGAGCCACAGAATTTGTACGACCGGCTTCAGCCTTGCTACTGACCACAACTTTATCTTCATCCGGTAAAACTACTTTTACAACACTGGGAGATACTTTGGGAATTAAATTTGAGAGTTTAGGCGCGTGCTGCCTCTCAATTCTCTCATGCTGAAGCTTCTTAGGACTGCAACTGTCATCTCCGGAACACGTGCAGGAAGTTCCATCAGGCGCACCACAGCGTGAACCAGTAAGAAACAAGTTCCTCGCAGTATTAGAGAACACACTAATCTGCTTCGGCCGCAACATAGTCTGCAAACGCACAGTAGAAAAAAGAACATGTAACAACCAATTTTATCAACACCAGCAACGAATTATGAACTAGCAATCTAGCTGCCAAGTCCTACACACCTAGTTAACAAAACCTGTAACGTGACGATGTCCCGACCCGTCAAGCAACCTCTAGTAGCATTGTTGCTCGTTTTTAAATGTGAGAATTACAAACTACTCCATCCGTCCTTAAATGTTTGTCCACTTATATTAGCTTAAATTTTCAACCACACACTTTGTACTTTTTATCAACTAAAATACCGTAAAATTTCTTTTTTTGAAGAAACAGATGACAACCGAGAGAGTAAAAATCTCTGACTACGCTCTCATGACTATACACACAACTTCAAAAAATTCTAAAAAAATCACAGGGACAAGTTGAAAACACTGGAATCTCCTGAAACAAAAAGAGTGCATCATGTAAATGTATCAAACACTACACTTAGCATATACATACACACAAACCGCTTAATTAAACAAACAACGAAGTAAGCGAAAAAGCTGTAAACGACGATTAAACTCAAATCATCAACTAACAATTGAAGTAAACGGATCGGATCATTGACCTGGAGAGATCAGAAAGGGTCGAATTGGACGGGCGCAAAAGGAGGGTTTCTCCCGGCCGCCAGCTCGGGAGAGGGATTTCGGACCGAGTTGAGGTTTTGCTAATCTTCGTTTTTTCCAGGAAAAAACTACTTTTTATTACATTTATTTATTATTTTAAGAAATGTTTATAATTATTTGTGGCGATTTGATGGACACGTGGCATCGGAGTTCACGAACGTCCGTGAGATTTCCCAAAAAAAGTAGAAGATCCACGCGCTGCTGTTAATTGTACTTTTTTTAAATTATTTTATGAATATTTGGTGTGGGGAACAAGTTTTGTCAATGGATATGAGAAATATTCAATTATCATGTCAAAAAATCTCTGTTAATAGGAAAGTAAGCCTCATGCTGATACTGTAAAGAGTTTTGTGGTAGCATTACTTATCGATTCAATTAGATAGAAGGACAATTAAATATATGTGAGATTATGTAATATGATTTCGATCGTTGATTATTAATAATTCAACTGAGTAAAATCGTCAAATTCGACCGCTAGGGTTTTTCAAAAATTCAACATCCATTTAATAGAAGCCAACTTTTTAATCTTAATCGTTAGATTATCAAAATCAATGACTGTGATTAAATCCTCTCGTCTCACATATATTTAACGTATCTCTAGAACTCAACCCCAATTAGATATTACAAAATTGTGAAAGATTCCTGTCAGATCCCTCAACCAACAGAGCACCACTCTGTTGGCGAGAGGATCCTGCCTTCACCAATTTCCTTAGATTTTTCTGGGGCTTCATTCCTCCCGTCTGCGCGCGTGGAGGCTGTTTATTCTTCCCGCCTGTGCGTGGAAGCTGTTGATTTGTGCTCATTCGATGACATTGCTTGAAGTGATGCAAGATTGCTTAGATATTGATGGATGATTGAAGTTCATTGGTGGTAGTGCCAAGATGGTTTGTGCGTTCAAAGTATTAATTGTACTAGATGAATATGTAATATCTTGTACTCAATTGTAAACCCACCCATCAAAAAAAAAAATTGTGAAAGATTCTAGAAGAACATGCATCTATTAGTAAGACGGAAAGACATGATCTCAGCCGTTGATTTTCATCAATCCAATGATTGATATTGATAATCGTCAATTACCAACCGCCAATGTTTTTTGCAAATCCAACCGCCCAATTAATTAAAAACCAACATTAATCTCAATCGTCAAATTAGTAAAATTAATGACCAAGATTACGTCTTATGTCTTACAAAATTTACATGTCTCTATAACACTCAACTCTTACAAAACTTATGTTTTATTTAGGTTTTTAGCGAAAACCACCATTCCAATACGTCAATTTGAACAAAACCACCCCTTCAAAAAAAATTTGACTTAACCACCCACAAATATCAAAACTATTTAATATGACTTTTTCAATAGGTAAGCCGGTAATTCTGACCGTTGACTTCGGTTGACTTATAATGACAATTTGAGTTTTTTTGTATAAAACCACCCTTCCAATTACACAATTTAATCAAAACAACCCTTCAAATTTTTTTGACTTAACCACCCACAAATATAAAAACTATTTAATATGATTTTTTCAATAGGTTTATAATAAATTAATAAAAATCATAATTGGTAATTTACGGACTAATTACCAAATTAATTTCATTGACTTTGGTTGACATATCCACAAAATCAATTTCATTGACTTCGGTTGACTTACCATATGTACGGCGTAATTATTTTAATTAATTTTGTTTACTCTAAAACCTAATTGGTAATTTACGGATTAATCAATGAAATTAATCGAAAATCCTAAAAACAAAATTTGTCAAACTCCTCACTACCATATGTATTTCACATAAGCCCTTTACGACCGATCTCGATCCTAGAATTTCATGAAATACAATTAGGTATAAGAAGTTTGATGAATTTTATTTTTAGGATTTTCAATTAGTTTTATTGAGTAGTCCGTAAATTATCAATTAGGTTTTAGAGTAAATAAAATTAATTATAATAATTAGTTTGTAGATTTGATAAGTTAACCGAACTCAATGAAATTATTTGGTAATTAGTACGTAAATTACCAATTATGATTTTATTATAAATCAACCGAAGTCAACGATGTAAACCTATTGAAAAGTTATATTAAATAGTTTGTGGATGGTTAAGTTAAATATTTTTGGAAGGGGTGGTTTTAATTAAATTATGGTATTAGAAATGTGGTTTTAGCAAAAAAAAATTTATTAATTTTTTTATAAGTCAACAAAGTCAACAGTCATAATTACCTGTTGACCTGTTGAAAAGTCATATTAAATAGTTTTGATATTTGTGGATGGTTAAGTCAAAAAAATTTTGAATGAGTGGTTTTGTTCAAATTGACGTATTGGAAAAATGATTTTCACTAAAAACCCTTTTATTTATTTAAAAGGAAAATGTCAAACAGAGCAACACAACCCTAAGAACCGATATTGAAAACTACTCTTTCGGTTGCCTTTTTGTGCCATTATAGCTCCATCTCTTCACTCTCGACCATTTGGCTAGTCAATCAACTGTTCCATTTTTGCACCTTGATGTACAGTTTATTGATACAAATTGAGTTGTTTGTATCGGACAAATAAGGGACCGGTGAAGGAGATGACAAATCAGAGGATGAAAGGGATGAGAACTAGACTGAAGTTAGGAAAGGAAGCAGGGAGTTGAGTATAGGAAATTAGGGTTCATTGATTGATTCTCTTCTTTCCCTTCTAGTTTTGGCTTTTATACAAAACCTTACAAAAATCTATATTACTAAATTGGTACTCAAAAGACTGATAATTGTAATGACGTCCTTCAATTTAGCTTGTTGGTCCGCAAGTCCCAAGTGATGCACGTATCATTTATTCTCCAACTGGGGTTTGCAGCAAGTAGTACACAGTATCCTGCAATCACTTCAGCGCACTCTTGACATTCACAGCGTCCCCGCTTGGATAGCGTATATAGCCTCAGTAGAATCAGAATAAATGCAGCAATCTTGTAACTCCAGATAAGATGCCAGACTTAAGCCAATATAGATAGCTTTACATTCATTGGACAAAGCCCTTGACAGTTAGCGCACCAGTATGATCTGACAGCCTTTATGAACCCTCCCTCCACAGCAACGCAATTCTATTATCTTCCTTCGACCATGACCCATCACAATAGATAATAATTTTTTCTCTATTCAGGTGGTCTTCCCCTATTCTCGCATTAGAACCAAAGAGATCGTAAGCTCAGGTTTGCAAGCACCAGAACCTGAACTTTGCAACACATGTTTTCGTACTCCAGCCCGGCTTACCGTGCCACAACACCCACAGTCCAATCATAAATACCACAAATTTCTCCGCATCGAACAATTCAGCAATAAAGTTCATCCATTCTTTAATTTTTCTATTATGCTCATAAAATGTTATTTCAAATCCAACGTTCTTCCAAAAATCCCCTGCCCACCAACTCTCACGAAACTTATGTTGATTTTGGCGATTAAGGAATGCAAATGAGACAATACACTGTTGGTTTGTAATTTTAATGTGTGAAATTGAACTGGCTCTATGAATATATGATTAACACCATCAGAACACGGGTGGCCCGCCCCATGGCCCCCATCCCCACGGGTTAAGATCCGATGCAGCGTACAATTTTGTACAGTCAATTAATGACGATCTTCTAATCATAATCTATAATCCAGATAACTAAACCCTTTATGCTCCGTTTGGTTGCATGAAAAAAAGAATGGAAAAGAAAATTTGACGGAAAATTTAAAGAAAAATATTTGTGTATGTTTGGTTGAAATAAGGAAAATGAAAAAATACCAAGGAAAACATTGTAAACTTTTCTTCTCAAATTTCCTATGGAAAATTAATTTCCTTTACAATTTTTTTTAAATTTCTTTCCTCTACTTTTTCCGCATCCAAACGGACGATTCCAATATTAAAAAGAGGGTTAATATATGATTAAAAATTTAAAATTATTAATATTTCTTTTAAATTATTTAGACCGTAAACTACTATTCTCAAAACTAAATCCTAATCCCATCCGCGCAATGGCTGTAACTTGCGATTGTATATTTATTCCAAACGACGTGTTATATCGTTTGTAACCTTAATGTGTGAAATTGAACTGGCCCTATGATCAACACCATTAGAAAGCGGGTGGTCTGCCCCATCCGAACGAGTTAAGATCATGTACAGCGTACAATTTTGTACAATCATTTTAAGAACTAATTAACCAAAAAGAATATTAGGTGACAACAAAGTTTGAATAATGTTGTCTTTTTTACTTTTTTTTTTGATAGCGGTTACAATGAGTACAATTCGTCTAAGATCTCATACATGAGAATCCTATTCTAATCACTAGTAGCACAGGTCACAACAGACACCTTCACCCAATCATTGACAAGCATGTTTAGCCAAATCAAGCGCGCATGTCTCTCCGCTCTGCTTACACGACCACTTTCATGAATACCGACGCGAACAAGCCCCACGTCCAAAGGCAAGCAAGGAAGATTCCTGCACAACACACACAACCTCCTCGCTCGCGCGGGAGGAAAGAAAGACCTCCTCGCACGTGGCGGGAGGAATGAAGCCTCAGAAAAAATCTGAGATAAATTGGTGAGGCGAGGGTTCCTGAGGTTCCTTTGTCAGGTCCTCAACCAACAGACCACCACTCTGTTGGCAATGTTGTCTTTTTTACTTAGCATTTGCTAATTGTTATCAAACGGAAGAAATTGTTCGATTCAATAATAATTTTTTGAAAAATGAAGTTCGTAAATTTTAATTAAATTATATGAGTTGTCTGTCATTATCTTTTGAATTGGTATTTTCAATATTGATATATAATTGATTTGGGTTAGGTTTTATAAGGACATATGGACAATATCTCCACTGTTAATTTAATTAATTCAAATGGTTGAGATTAAAAATTGTTTTTAATTATTTTGGTTATGAATTAGAAAAAAACACATGACGGTTGGGGATCAATGGTTATCAATCTCAACCATCAGATAAATGAAAAACAATGATTGAGATGACGTCCTTCCGTCTAATAAAAAATTACTTATACTCATTGAACCTTATCCTAATTGATTTTATAATTTATTATTCAATATTTATAATGTGTGATTATAGAAACTCTAATTCGGCGGAATATGCACTGATTTACAACTAGTTAAAACAATGTTTTTTCACATTTTATATGATTAAATTATGTTTATTGCCTATCATTTCGACCGTCATTAAGCCTCCGTTTAGTTCATGGAAAGTTTGAGTGTTGAAAAAAAATTCTTAAGAAAAATCGTAAAAGATTAATAAAAAATTTCTACACAAATTTTCATAGAAAATGAATTTCCTTGAAATTTTCATATTGATTTCTCTCCCTTACCTTTCCTTGATCTAAATACGGTGTAATAGCTATTTCATATTCATTTTTTATTTAAATATAACTAATTTATAGAGAGGATGATGACTAATGACAGTGCTACATAACTATTTGCAGAATTCAAAACTACGTAGTTTTAGTAAAGAGTTCATCCAAAACTAATTAGAATTATAAAAATAACATAAAAGTGACACGGTTTTGGTCGCAGCAAATAGCGCACTGCACCGAATCCAGATCTGCTTTTGGTATGATAATCAAGAACTACAAGCGCTCAACTTCGAGTCGTCATTCCGACAAAAAATAATAATATATTAACTAATTTTAATATTGGATAGATTAAAATCAATTAATTAATTCACATTTGATATTGATAGTGATCACTCACACCACCAATTATTAATCAATTTCCAAATTAATTTTTAATCATACCTAAATACTCATTTAACTAAATTCAACTATTGATGATTTGCATTTTATAAAAATCTTTAATAAGTTAAGAAAAACATTTTTACGTATATATTTATTTTCTCAATTGAACCCGCGTCGCTTTCTCTCTCCTCATCCACACCTACTCCATCACAACTGCTCGCCGCCGCCGCCGTTGTCCGCCTTTGTACTGTATGAACGAGGCGCCGTCGCTGATCTGATTCTCCTTCCGATTCCGAATGGGGAATTGCGTGGCTTGTATCAGTCAGGATAACACTAAATCCAAGGAGCGGAAACCTAATCCTTTCTCAATCGACGCTGCCGGTACTGGTCGCGGCGGCCACCAGATCCGAGTTTTAAAGGACGTCATTCCTGAGAGTAACCGGGCGCAGATCACTGATAAGTACGTGTTGGGTAAGGAGCTTGGCAGAGGTGAGTTTGGTATTACTTATTTATGTACTGATCGAGAGACTAAGGAGGATTTGGCTTGTAAATCGATATCTAAGAAGAAGCTTAAGACTGCTGTTGATATTGAGGATGTGAGGCGTGAAGTGCAGATCATGTCTACTTTGCCTGATCATCCGAATATTGTGAAGCTTAGGGCTACTTATGAGGATAATGAAAATGTTCATATTGTTATGGAGTTGTGTCAAGGAGGTGAGCTTTTTGATAGGATTGTTGCGAGGGGGCATTATACTGAGCGTGCGGCTGCTAGTGTGGCTAAGACTATTATGGAAGTTGTGAATATGTGTCACCACAATGGAGTTATTCATAGGGATTTGAAGCCTGAGAATTTCTTATTTGCTAATAAGAAGGAACATTCCCCACTCAAAGCTATTGATTTTGGACTCTCCGTGTTTTTCAAGCCAGGTTTCACCCTCTTCATGATTTCTTCTATTTTTTAATGGATTATGACTGTAAGTAGGAAATTGTTATTAGGGATTCTGAATGTTTTCTTCTGTTCTTTACATTAAGGTGACCACTTCTCCGAGATCGTGGGAAGCCCGTATTACATGGCGCCGGAGGTTTTGAGGAGGAATTATGGACCAGAGGTAGACGTGTGGAGCGCTGGAGTTATTCTCTACATTTTGTTGTGTGGGGTGCCTCCATTTTGGGCAGGTCAGTTCATTTACAGTGTATTATTATCTACATAGTTTCCCAAGGGGGTGTAGTAGAAAAATATATCTGCATGATCTTGAGGTAATTACATGTTTGTTTTTGCTTTGTAGAAAGTGAACAGGGTGTTGCCCTTTCCATTTTACGCGGTGTAATTGATTTTAAGAGAGAGCCATGGCCTCAGATTTCAGAAAGTGCTAAAAGCCTTGTTCGAAAAATGTTGAATCCTGATCCAAAAGAGCGTTTGACAGCTCAACAAGTTCTTGGTATGTTCAAACACTCCATGTGCACTTTTTTGTATTACAACTCATAACGACACTCTGTATACCTGACTTGGGTAATGTGGGCACCTTCTGGTACAATTGTTGTATGACTCACTTCACAGTGAAACTGTCTCATCTCAATAACCCTTTCATAATAATCCTAGTCTCATATTTTAATTTCTTGATTTCTGAAGGGCAAGTTGAATCTAAATGAATAATTGCATTATTGTCTTTCTTTATTTTAATCAAAGGTGATGTTGGTTGGCAGAACACCCATGGTTACACGATTCTAAGAAAGCACCCAATGTCCCACTTGGTGATATAGTGAGGTCAAGGCTCAGGCAATTTTCTGTCATGAATAGATTCAAAAAGAGAGCCATGCAAGTAAGCAAGATATATTACATTTTACTGAAATTGTTATAATCCTCAATACTGGAGGTCAGAACATTATGTATTTAAACTCTAACGACCCTATCATGTGTTATAGGTAATTGCGGAACACTTATCAATTGAGGAATCTGAAGTCATTAGGGATATGTTCACATTAATGGACACTGACAATGATGGGAAAGTAACTTATGAAGAACTGAGAGCTGGCCTGAAGAAGGTTGGATCAAAATTGGATGAACCGGAGATCAAGTTGCTGATGGAGGTGGTGAGTATCTGATGTTCAGCCTTCTAGTGGTTTTTTGTTTAAATTCTTGTGTTTTACCTTCCTATCATTTATAGTTTATGATTAAGTTATTGTTTTTGTATTATATTTTAAAGATAATAGGTTTACATTTATTATTAACCGCATAGCTTGAATTATGCTCTATCGGCTTAGCTGCTGTTCTATCCATTATTTATACTTTGCAATTAGGTGTTTCCCTGGTATTCTGTCTTATAGCACTTAATCTATTGCTTTTTACCAACAACGGAATAGGATACTCAATTTTTTTGTTTTAAAATTTGCACGTGTGTCCACTCTTTTCCTGCATATCATGCTTGCAGTCTACTCATGCATAAAAGGAATGTTTGTCTACTGCTTCATGAATTGCAATTCATTCTATGACAATTCATGAAGTTCTTATGTTGCATTGGATTACTAATGAAAATGATGTTCAGATGCTGGGCAGTTTATACATATGCATATTTGTGTGTGTCATAGCAGTTAAGTGTCAGGTTTGTGTGGGCTTAGTTCCTGAATATCCTTGGAATTCTGATGTATGATCAAAACCCAATGGAACAGCTTGATATTCTCAAACTAGACTGACTATTTTTTGAATGTCATTTGGAGGAATAATGATCAATGACTCCTCATTAGTGATTCATTGTTCGATTTTTGTAGTTACAAAGCATTTATTTTAAACAAGGGTTATATTGTAAATACAGACGACAAGTACAAATTTTATTGCTGGGAACGCGGATAAACAAAATTATATTCAGATTCTTTGGTTATGCCTATTTATGCTTCTGTTGTCTGTGGTAACATGTTCCATAAGTTGATTGTATGAGCATTCGTACAAATTGTGCCATATCTCATACTTCGGTATTATCTGGCATGCCTTAAAGAGAATGTATTTTATTGTTTGTAGGCTGATGTGGATAAAAATGGAGTGTTGGATTATGGGGAGTTCGTAGCTGTTACGATTCACTTGCAGAGAATGGAAAATGACGAGCTTATACGTAGAGCATTCATGTTTTTTGACAAAGATGACAGCGGGTACATTGAGTTAGAGGAGCTGGAAGATGCTTTGGCAGATGAGTCCGGCATTACAGATCCTGAAGTTCTAAATGCCATCTTGCAAGAGGTTGATACAGATAAGGTTTGGCTTCACAACTTTGTATTACTTAAAATACTTAGCCTTGATCCATTAGGGATGCTCTATATTTTCTGAAATTATAGATATTTGATAGTGTCATTAACTTGTTTTGAACTGCTCTCTTTACATAATATATTTCGTGATATGATGTGTGAAAAAACTGTTCAAAAGATAAGAAAGTGTCAGATTTGACGAGTACTTGTAACTATTATACTAACCCAGAAGAGTTGCAAATTGATGCAAGTGTCTCTGTTGTAATGATTACCGATAACACAATTCCATGTAATTGATCAGTAATTTTTTTGGTTTCGTTTCTGCTTCAAATTGTCAATTATCCATGTTGCAATATATTCAGGATGGAAGAATCAGCTATGAAGAATTTGTGACTATGATGAAAACTGGAACTGATTGGAGAAAGGCATCTCGGCAGTACTCTAGGGAGAGGTTCAAGAGCTTAAGTGTGAACCTGATGAAAGATGGTTCATTGCGCCTTGAAGACAAACTCACTGGTCAGTCTGTTGCTGTATGAGATAATCATCAATTGTTGAGCTTCTTTTGTGTTCTCGTGTTACTTTAAGCACAGCACCAAAAATTGCATATATCCAGGTGTGTGTCCAAATTAAGCTGTTGTAGAGCTTCTGTCACGTAAGTTATCAACACGGGTTATGTTGGGGTGCAGAATTCTTGAATGGGTATAGTTCAGGTTGCTTAGATACATGTCTGTAAAAGGAAAGTGTGTTATTCATCTTATCGTGTGCAGCTTCGAAACTGTTGTTAATCATCTGCATCTCCAGTTCTTGTTATTATAAACATTTGAAAACTCTGTTCAAGTGATAACTCATCTGCTACGAAAGAGGTTTATATTCCTCTGATATGAATGAATATTTACACATTTGTTGTCTAGCTTAGTGAATGTCTGACTAAAGTAAGCGACCAGTAACTGACTAAAGACTTAGTTGTTATGATCTCCAAATGCTTTCAGACAATTTATGTTCCAATATTTTCATAACAATTTATTGTTCTTATCTGTTTAGAACATATTCACACAAAGACAATAAGACAGGAAAACCACAGGTCAAGAGACTAGGAAAAGCTTACCCTTTGATTTTTTCCATTCCCAGATGGGAAAATTATTGAATTCAAATTGAACAAAAAAGAGTGTTTTCTACAAATGAACCTTCTTAAAACTAATGATTCTTCCAAAAAATCTGCCATCATTTAATCTTCACTAATTCAAAACCATTCATTTTGTCACAAGGAAAAAATTGATCACAATTACAACACTCAAACACCCATAAAATAAAAATGACTCAAAAACACCCAATATTTTTTCCATCATAACACCCACAAGTAGGGGTGTAACCGAGCCGAGCCGAGCATTGGCATGTTCAAGCTTGGCTCGTCTGATTTTCATGCTGCTCGAGCTCGACGAGCCTTGATATATCTTGCTCGAGTTCGGCTTGATTAGTTTTTTGCCTACTCGAGCTCGGCTCGCGAGCTTGATCAATTTTTTTTTGATCAATCATAAGCTTGTAAACGTGCTGCTCGAATGCATATAAACAAGCTACTCGATTAACTATTACCAACTACATGAATTTTTAATACATATATGTTAGGTCAGCCGTTATATTAATTCATAATCATATAAGTATGTGATTAATTTAATTGAAAAAAATAAATTAGTACTAATCGAGTATATAAACAAGCCCTAATCGAGCATATAATCGAGCCTTAATCGAGCAGGTAAACGAGCCATTCACGAACATAAACGAGCCGAGCTTTGACCGAGTTTTGAACGAATTTTGACCGAGTTTGTTCGCGAGTAGCTCACGAACACTCAGCTCATTGACACCCCTACCCACAAGCTCTCTGGGAAAGCTGCTTCTCTTGCTGACCGCACCAACCAAGTCGTCCACTTCCAGAAGGTATCTGTAAATTTGTAGCATCAAATTATCAATTGCTCAAGTAGTCAAATGAGATTATAGGGTTTTTCCATTAGATAATTATCAATTGTTTTAACTTGTTATCTTCACTTGCTCAATTAGCTTATGTAAGATTCTGTTCGAAAACCCTAAACCAGCCTCTCACGTTATCACCATCCGCTTGCGCAGCAGGCTTGAATTTTAGTTATGTATCGTCTTGGTTAAGAGAATAGTGGCTGCTCTGCTAACCTAGTAGTTGAGTAGGTGATGAATCTGCACTTGGCAAATTTCAGGAAGCTGGCTTCAGCAATCAATCTTCAAGTGACCACTATAGTTAGGCACTTATATTTGTTAACGATCTTGAAGTTGGTCTTTGTTGAACGGCCTGCTGTCTTTCTCATTGTTACTCTCATCATTGTGCAACTGGTATGATTGTTTGATTGTCTCCTGCATTGTTATAAAATGTGTTTTCCTTCGACAAAAACTCTAATTAATTCATTGCATGGTGAGGGTGAGATTATTTTACGCAATTTACGGAACTGGCTGGGGCATGGCCAGTTTAATTTTAATCTGGTTTTACAAATTACAACCTCCTAAGTCCTATCTATTTTCCTTCTAGCATCATAAAGTTTCAATCTGCTATACAACATGCTGCAAAAAAGGTTTTTATATCTGTAATTCGGGTCTTCCCGGGCATAAAGATGACTGGAGGATTAGATTATTGGATTGTTTAACTCTTACATACTTTGGTATCTAGTAATGTTGGAAACAAATTTTATCCTTTCCGTTGAGTATCAGGGATCTTATGTATGTTTCATCTCCAAGTTGTCTTCATCGTGTTCCTGGTAATTGCTAATCTTGTTGCAGGGAGACAGATACTTGAAGCCAAAGACATTGAAGTAGATGAGGTTTATCACTGCAAGACATGCGATGATGGCATAGTAATTCTCAAGCTTGTCTTGGTTCAAGTCATGGTTGCCCACCCATGAGGTGAGGTTATGGACAATTGTGACGATGAGAGAACTTGTATAACTTCCTACTGATATGCTCAAGAAGAAGATCGATCCAGCTATAGTTCTCATAGTTTCTGGCAGAGATATCGTGAAGTATTCCATTATAGCAACTGCTCCGAAGGCTTCCACCATACCAGACAGGATGAACTGTGGAAGAAGCCAGCCAACCCACATTGGGGAGCTGAAAGATCCGCTCTGAAGAGCTGATTCACGTCGCTTTTTCTCAATCAGACCGGCCACTATCATGCAAATGATTGAAGTGAGTATTCCCATGTTTATCCTTTTTCTCATTGTCATCCTGACATCCTTCTTACCCATTTTTTGGACCTGTGGAATGTAAAGCTGCTCATATAGAAGGATCCATACTGAAAGGGCAAGCATAGAAGTGAGCCCCATCCAGCCTGGAGGAACCTCAAAATGAGCTCCAATTTTTTTGTCCATCTGAATGGCTTGAAGAATACCGAAGATCGATTGCTGGTCCATTGTGAGGAAAATACCAATTGCAGTGACCCAAATTGGAGCTATACCCAGCAGAGCCTTGAGCTGCTCTACTTGTTGCACACTGCAAAGTCTCCACTCGTTCTTCGGCTTTCCCTGGTCATTTAACTCATCTGCAGGATTTTTTATTAAAGCAGCCTTGTCAAGCCAGGGGAACAGTCCGTTAGTGTGTTGCAGCTTCTCAGTCCCAGCGTCTGACTCATCCATCTGTGGATCGTATAAGCAACTCACCCAGTTGCTTTCGTCAACAGTCTCCTTTCTTTTGTGAAATGCAGAGACTGAAACCTTAACAATGTCAACAAAGACGCTGCCTTGAGGCTTAAGGTAGATGTAAGTGTGCTGGCCGAGCAAAAAAATGGTTATGGACACGGCAAGGCAGGCAGTTGGAATGGAGAAGCCAATGACCCAACTGACATTGGTTTGGATGTACACAACTGCAGTCAAGGCAATGATCAGAGCTGTTGTGAATGAGAAGTACCACCAGTTGAAGAAACTCTCTAGCTGGGCTCTTCCTTTTTTTGTGGTGGTATCAAACTGATCAGCACCAAATGCTATGTTGCAAGGCCTGATGCCGCCTGCACCGATGGCTAACAATGCCAGCCCGCCGAACAGAATGGCCAGCTGCCAATTTTGGGCTTGCTCGCAATTTGTAGCGGTTGGGCAAGGCGTGGGGACCAAGGCTGAGACTCCTGCTGTCATAGTGAATGTGGCCATTCCCTACAATCACACGACAATACTTCTGATTATAACTCAGGAGACATATTCCAGGGAAAAGGTGAAAATGGGGAAGATATGTTAATGAAAGAAAAAGAGGAGAAATTACGAGAAGAGAGGCAATGGAACCGAAGAGGAGAGTCTTGAATCTGCCCAAGTATGCATCAGAGAGGAAAGCTCCAAACAAGGTCATGATGTTGCATGTACCAGACCAGATTTGAACAATATTCACTAAAAGAACTCCTTCCAGGTTGTATCTTGTATGTAGATACACAGTTATGTTTGCAATCAGGCTCATCGATGCCAGCTTCTCAAATGATTCATTTCCTGCAATCAGGTAGAGCATATATCAATCAGTGGGCTGCATTGCATTGTTACACGAAGAAATGAGACAGGACGATTTTCATTTTAATTACCTAGTATGTATTTGATAGCCCTCCATCCTCCGCGCCTCTTTTGCTGCGAGTGGGGAGGAGTCGTGGGAGGCGTTGAAGGATCATGAACCTTAACAGATAAAGAATGGCTTTCATCCGCCATGTCTCTACCTGCCTCGCTCGGTGCCTCCGGTGGATTGGAATCGGATCTCCTCCTTGTCTCAAAACAGTATGTTTCCTTTTTATTATTGTATCACCTATTAATGTTTTGAGAATGACAGATAAAACTGAGCCTACAGAAAAGTCTATCTTTAGCAAATGATTATATTTCGCAATGTAGCTGTCATTCACAACCTTCCGAATGAAAATGTGCTCAAAATCTTTATCGCAAGAATGCAAAAAGTATATTGTTTATATGTTGTATCACCTATTACTACTGATCTTAACACAGTTGACATTAAAGATGAGACTTGTTACTTGAACTCAATCGCTTTAAATTTGGCATAGTTTCTTGACTTTCATTTTGAGACACTGATGTACTATTTATTTTCAGACAGAATAAGCTATCAACTCCAACAGAGCTCCTGACAAATTGGCCGACCCTAAGATTTGGTAAATATGCAGTGGGGATTTATAAATCATAATGCTCCAGGATCGAACTCATCCTGTTTTATTCCTTCCAATCCGGTAATACAGTTCTTTCAGCTTTTACGATGTCCTTATCTTAATAAGAAGCATCATCATAAGGCCTAAAATTTCAACACGGGGTTGATTAATATATGCAGTGCTGCAAAACAAGAAGGTTCCACAGACAGTGGAAGCTGACACATCTCAGAATCAAATTTAGGCCAAGATTGGAAGTTTCAGGTTTGGTTATGTCCCATCATTATGTGTCAAAATTCTGACCTCATTAGTTATTACTTATTATCGGTTGGCTATACAAATAAACCAATATATTAACCTCCGCTAATGATCGTTAGCCACTTAGCGAGTTAGCGTGCATTCTAAAATGAGATTCCATTCATTCATGCTGACAAAAAATTAGTTGCATTAGTAAATTCTAAGTGTTATTCCATATAATCCCATGTTTCATAATTTATACTAAAAAAAATGTTTTTTATGAATCTGTACTTAGCTTGTTGTAAAAGTATCTTAACTAATCTTGCACCTAAAAGTAAAACTCATTAAAGATTGTTGTGGATTGCTCACTGGGTTTTGACAAACATGTATAGATTCTTAATGACTGGATTCTCATTCTGTGGCCAAACATTCCACTAAGCTGCCCTATAAGTTATAATAATTCCTAAGTAGAGGCTACAAATACTCAAGGAAGCTCTTCTCGAGTTCAGAGTAGGTGAGAGTGAAAATGAGGCCAGTACTGATGGGAAACTCTACTGTGGTTTCAGATAATGGGTTCTTGCATTGGAATTCTCCGACCTCATTCGTATTTGCAGGGCTTGCAGTCATCCTTGGAGTCATTGCGGTAGCTCTTTTTGTGTTATCTTGTATGCAGTTCAGTGGAGATACCCAACTAGAGTCAAGAAAGGATGAATCACTCAGTGGAATGACTAAAGAAGTTGACGATGGTTCTGAGATGCACATAATTGTGATCATGCCTGGGGAAGATAAGCCAAGATACCTGGCTAAACCATCAACTGTGGTCAAAGTATGCACATGCTCTTAGGTAGTAAATTTCAGTCCTCCTTTTTGGGACCAAAGTAACACGAAAGGATAGCAACTGGGTAGATGTTGTAGCCTTGATCCATATGTAATTTAAGTACCACTTGAAGTTTTCAAAGTTTTTCATATTTAAAGAAATGTTAAGAAATTCGATATCACTCTTTTTACCATTCTCTTCATCCATTATTTAAAGAGTGTTGCGTGACGAGCTCACCATGTATCAAAAAGGTAAGGGATGGATGACAAGTGTTGGGTACTTTGGTAATTTAATACACTTTACCAAAATACCCCTGAACGACTAGTGTAATGAGTGGGGAACTGAGGATTATTTTGTCATATTTGCCGTTCATTTAGGATTTTCCTTCCAACTATGTTTACTGAACGAGTCCATTTTGACATTCCTTTATAATTTTCGACAAACTAAAACACAACATTGGCGTCCTCGTCAACCGATCTTGTCTTCATCTGCTTCTTTAACGTCACTGAGTTTCATACTTTCCTGGGATTCGTTTGCTGATTAATAATCCCCATTTCGTTACGCTGTCCAAATCCCTCATTCCTTTAAAAGTTGTTGTTTGTTTAATAAAATCCCTTCACTAGCAATTCCAACAGTTTTCAGTTCCAGTGTTTAATTTTTAAACCGTAACTATTTGACATCAAAAAATTACTTTGAATTCAGATTCAATTTCTTTAAGAGAATCTGTATTTATTCCTTTATGTCTGAACCCTAATATTTGTTTATAGGTAGTTGCTGTCAATCTGCTGCTGCCCCTTTTTAATTGATTTTAATTACAACCCATCAAGATTTGAATAAGTCATTTGATTGTTGTCATTTAAATATTAATTTAAGCAAGAAAAACATAGTAGAAGAAATGCAGACATGTTCCAGATTGGGTTCAGATTGCAATTTTTTCGTCAACCTTTGTGGCATGCTGTGTTTCTTGCTCCATTGGTAGATGTGTGTTTGATGTGGATTGTGTTTGCCAATTGATCATGGGATGTCATATTGGTGGTTTTCGCAAGGTCGCTCTTCTGTTGTGTTGCTTGATGTTCATTCCGAAGGCTGTGTTTTCAATCCCCTTGTGTATGAACTCATGTGAGTGATTAGGAGATTAGTTTGTTGTCTGTTTTTTCAATCAGTTTTGTTTGTTTTATTTTATGGGATTATTTTCGGTATGTGGTTATACTTATAATGCTTCGTATGTTGTTGCTAATTGCATTTCATGAATTTTCCAGATGCACCTGTCTCTTTAAAGACTCCATTGAAATTCTGTCCTTATAATGAAAGTTCATGTTGCAACTCCACTGAAGATTTGAAACTGCGGAAGCAATATGTGTCTATGAACATCTCGAGCCCCAAATGCGGTTCTCTATTTAAATCAATACTCTGTGCAGTACGTTCACTTATCTATGTTGTTCCTTAATAATCTTCTTTCACGGATTCATAGTATGGAGATTTGTATATCTTTTGAGGGTATTGATTTTTGATCTCTTGTTCCACAGAGATGTGATGGATTTTCAGCACAGCTTTTCAAGTCTAATGGTTCGATTCCTGTTCTGTGCAACTCAAATGTGTCTGCAGATTCTTCTCAGTCAGACCAAGCTGCGACCAATTTTTGTGATAAATTATGGGACAATTGTGGGAATGTTTCTGTCTCGCACTCTCCCTTCAATTCAAGAAATACCAGCCGCACCAAGCTGACTGATGTATGGAATTCAAAGTCTGATTTTTGCAATGCTTATGGTGGTTCTTCAGCAGAAGACGCAGTTTGTTATGCTGGCGAGCCTGTCAAGTTAAATGGCACAAGAAAGGCAAGTCCTGTTAGTGGTTTATGCTTTGAAAAGATTGGAAATGATTCGTTCCTCAATATGGTAGCTCATCCTGATGGCTCCAACCGTGCTTTCTTCATGAACCAAGCAGGAAAGATTGGCTGGCCACTGTTCCTATTATGGGATCCGGTGGAATATTGAAGTTTGATGAAATGAGCCCATTTCTCGATTTGACTGATGAAGTACATTTTGATGGTGAGTTTGGAATGATGGGTATGGCATTTCATCCGGGTTTTACAGAAAATGGGCGTTTCTTCGTGTCATTCAACTGTGACAAAGTCAAATGGCCAGGATGCGCAGGAAGATGTTCATGCAATTCAGATGTAAATTGTGATCCATCTAAGTTGGTAAGCGACAATGGTGGCCAACCTTGTCAATTCCAGTCTGTTATCGCAGAATTCACAGCAAATGGTACCACGCCTATTTCCCGGGTACACTCCTAATTCAACAAAAAACAAATACATTAAATTATCTTTTTTGCATAGTTAAAATCCTTCCATTTGCTTACTACAGGCGAAAAGTGCTAGTCCCTATGAAATACGAAGAATTTTCACAATGGGTCTTCCATTCACTTCTCACCACGGCGGACAAATTCTCTTTGGACCAAATGATGGATATCTGTATTATGTGATGGGGGATGGTGGAGGTGATGGTGATCCTTATAATTTTTCCCAGAATAAAAAGTCACTGCTCGGAAAGGTAATGCGGTTTGATGTTGATACATTTCCTGGTAAGTGTTATAAGTCACACGCCATCGTCAGCATTTGTTCTTAAACTACAAGTATGTTTTCTCTTATAATTGCTAATTTTTTCTTGAACTTACTTTTCCAGACGCAGAGGCAATGACAAAGCTGGGTCTTTGGGGCAATTACTCCATTCCGGAAGACAATCCATTTAAAGATGACCCAAAGCTGGCACCAGAAGTATGGGCATTAGGACTGAGAAACCCTTGGCGATGCAGCTTCGATGTGGAGAGGCCATCTTACTTCATGTGTGGAGATGTTGGCCATGTTAGTCTATTCCTCATTTTCACTTTATGTCATCAAGAAGATTTCATTTCAGAATGGCTCATAGTGCGACTCTGTTGTTGTAAATGCTACTTTTACAGGACTCTTATGAAGAGGTGAATATCATCACAAAAGCTGGAAACTATGGCTGGCGCGTTTATGAAGGCACAAATCCGTATACACCTCCTACTTCTCCAGGAGGGAATACCTCCATAAGCTCGATAAATCCAATTTTCCCTGTTTTAGGATACAGTCATTCTGAGGTCAACACTGAAGGATCTGCATCCATCACTGGAGGTTACTTTTATCGATCAACAACTGATCCCTGCATGTATGGAAGGTCAGTGAAACTCTCACCCTGAGATTCTTAATTTCTGATAATCTTCCGAAAATGAAAATTTATTTCATCCAAAAACACCCAAAAAACATATGTGAAAAAAACAAAAGAAGGGATGTGACATTGAAACACTTCTTGGTGAAAATTTCAGGTATTTATATGCAGACCTATTCGGTGGTGGTTTTTGGGCAGGGATTGAATCCCCAGAGAACAGTGGAAACTTCACTACTGATAAGATTCCTTTTAGTTGTGCAAATGACTCTCCTTTGAGTTGCAGCAGCGTCATGTCCGAAAAATGGATGGAATATATATTCTCATTAGGTGAAGATAACAATAAGGACATTTACACTCTTACGAGCAATGGTGTCTATAGAGTTGTGAGTCCAAGCCGATGCAAGTATGCATGCTCAAAGGTGAATACCACGGAAAATGGACCAGTCCCCGGTACTTTCAGCCCTCCATCACACGCAGTCCACTTAGCTTCCCCAAATTTATACACACACTTCTTGTGGAGTTTTATTCTCTATTCGCTGCTGCAATTTTCCTAGTCCGTTGAGGTACATATATCTTATTATTCGACCAATTTAGTTGTTCGACGTACCACACGCCTGTTAAAAATGAAAGCTCAAGCATTCGAGCTATTTGATTTCTTCCTCGACTAACCGTGTAGCTCATTTTTTAGATTACATTCAAGCAGGAATATTTATCCAAGTAACTGAGAGCAAGTAGTAAAAGGTATGTTGATCTATTTCAGTACACATAAATTTATCATTGAGCATCATGCATTTGCAGATCAACGATTTTCCGATCCCTCACCGAAACTTTGCTGTTTTTCCAGCTCCTGGCATTCCTTATCACCTTCCTCATATTCATCAATACCCTGCAAAGGTAAGTCTATCGCTCCGTATCTCGCTCTGTAAACCTCGAGCTCGCTTTCCAGTACCTTACAATCGTCGTCTCGTTTATCTAACAATTCTTTCATTACTTGCAGAGCTTCCTGATCATACTCAGCCTGTTCCTCCATCATTCTTTGATACTGTAAAGCCTCCATCTGCACAGCTGCTTTCTCAGCCTGAAGCCTTGTGATCATTGCCATTGCATTATTCGCCGCTTCAGTCGAAGCACTCCTTTCTTCATCAAGCTCCATGTATAACTCTATCAATGACTTACGATCCAACCGGACTTGTCTCTTCAACCGGTGCAGAATAGACTCTCCGTCGATTTCATAGTTAGCTACATTTCCATCACTGGACTCTCCTGCGTACTCTGTTTTTTCTAAAGGTGACTTTTTATATATTCTTGATGTCCATCTTGGACTAGCTGTAGGTGAATCTGAGAGTGGTACGCCAAAATATTTATTCCCTCTCGCAATCGGCGTCCTTGGATTCTCATTCGGACGATCTGAATTGGTCAGGGAAGGCTTTTTTGCATCAGGATATTAATGAATGCAGAGAAATAATAAGAACTTTACGCGGTTACCTGACGTTAACGAGTTGGAACTTTCATCGTCCAAGGGATATTGGGAACCTTTTAATGGTTTTAAATCAGTGCCCGTTGTCTGAGGGACTTCCATGTTTCGAGTTTCCTCATTTTTCGACGGAAAAAATGGAGACCGTGGAGTCGGAGTAGGAGCGGCACAAAGCTGTTTCACTTTATTCGAGACTGCACCGGCATTTCCTTTGGGGAAGGTTGTTTTTACCTTCAACGGATCGCCGCAACACGAACAGAAAGTTCAGGGCTGGTTTTCTCAACGTCAACAATATCTTCATCCCTACGAACAGCTCCAGGAAATTTCAAGTGAATTTTAGAATCATCTTCCACAAAGCACTCAAGATCTTTATTCAAAATTCCAACCAGAGACTTGTATGTATCACAGTCTGCATCCTTTTCGGTCGCAAATGAAAGAAGACATCCTTCGCACATGTTCCGGATATCTGATAATTTCTTATGGACATGGCAATAAGCCATTCTTGAAATGCTCTTCTTGTGCAACTCACAAACGGATTCATTGCAGTAAAAATCAGGATTTCTATGGACAAAAACATGGTCGATTCTGGTGCAAAACAAACAGGGAACACGGAGATCGAAATACTTGGCGAACTCATTTGACAAAAATGCCAAGATACCGTCGATGAAAAGTAAAAGAATGAGCATCCATTCGAGTAGAACGTAGATTACAAATTGTCCGAATGTACCCATTTTCTTTTGCACCAATTTTCTCACAGAATGAGATGCCATTTAAACTTAAGAATTTCTCTTCCCAAGTATCATCACAACAGACACATTCATACTGTTGAAGTCATCAATGAAACCAGGACGTCCCGTTCCTCTGCGGACATAAAATCAACAAGTAGAGAACCTAAAATGAAGCATTTTGAAAGGTTATGGTATTAATAGAAAACATGAATCAGGAGTTGGGGAGCATTTACCTGAAATAACGGTTTATCCTCCCATCAAAACAGACCAGTACGTCACCGTTTCATGTCGGCGCTTCTTCTACTAAAATACAAGTAAAGGTGAGCAGTTTGTGAGGAGACCAGATTATGACTTCTTGCTAGTTTTTCTTTTTATGTCTAGTTTTTAGATAGTTTAGCAGTACATTGTAAGATGCTGCATCAAATTTGAAAAAAGACAGCAGCAGCATTGGCTTGGCTGACGCTGAACACAAGTGGTGTAGTCAGTAGTCAGTAGTCAGTAGTCAGTAGTCACCCTTTCAAAGAGTACCTATCATACTGGAATAAACTGATTTTTTTATATTGAAGGTCAAAGATTAGACGTACAACTCGAGGAATTAAAAAGCTAATACAAGTTAGTATGACTCAGTCTAGTCCACACAAATTGAAAAAACAAACTAAGAACTAAATCGACTACTTTGCCTCGGTACGTACATGAATGTGTGAAAAAATATATTGAAAATTAAAGTACGTCCGTGATGATCAGCTTCCGAGAATGCCGTGATAATAAATGATAACTGCTGTGGACATCCAAAAAATATTCTCGGAGGAGAACCAAACATGGACTAATTTTAAATTGGTTCAAACGAAATCAACCGATCCAGATAAACAATTGAACCCTGCAGGTTGACCCGGTTGAACCAAACGGTCTAGAATCAGCAACGGTTGAATTGAAAGAGAACATGACACGTGCTGAAGAGATAAGCGTCCGAAACATAAATTGATCTCAAAACTTGAAGTGAGGAACGTGGCAAAACTGGACATGTGTTGGAGGCACAGAAAGCCGTCATAACTCAAGCGACGTGGCGAAGCAGCTGAACTGCTGAGCTGCCACTGCACTGAGATCGACGTACACCACCGGCTGCCGTCAGCTGAAACGAGACAGCACCACCGGACCGAAGACGACACCACCAGCAGCAACACCACCGGCGGATCGAAGCAAAAAGAAAGAGATCGCGAACAACTCAGGCATCTGACCGGGGAGAACACCATCGGTGGTCAGCAAACAAAGCTCGAAGACCGGAAGCTACAGCCGTTTGCAACAACAGCAGCCCGAGCAAACCAAACAAATAGGAAAGCTGGGCTCCTCCGCCATCGGCGACCCGAAACTCAGAAAATGAAACCGGCTGTCGCCGTACACCATCCTCCAACTTCCATCGACAGAAACTCAGCACACGCCATCCACTGTCGCCAGATGGTCGAACCACCGAACAGCAGCAGCAGGAAGGAATCAGAAAAGGGCGACCACCACCATGTTAGGATAAAAATAGACTTAGTATTTAATTATATTTATTTCATTTCTAGTTTTTAGTATTCGTCTATCTTTAGCAATATTTACTTCTATATATACATGTATGATGTATTACACAAATCATCAATAAAACATTTTCATTCTTTTTCATAAATCTATCATGGTATCAGAGCCTCTCCGGTCCTGATTTTTTTCCAAAGCTTCGCTGGTGGTGCACCGCCACAAATGTGCCACCACCTAACCACACCACCACCTCTCTGAGCAGCCTTGGCCTTAGCTTCAGCAACTTCCTCCTCAGACTCCGCCAACAACCCAATCGGAGCTCCAACCGGCGCAGTCTCTCCTTCCGGCACAACAATTGCTGCCAAAATCCCATCATAAAAAGTCTCAACATCCATATCAGCCTTATCAGATTCCACCACAACAACACTCTCACCCTTCGACAACACATCCCCTTCAGACTTAATCCACGACACAATCTTCCCTTCCGTCATCGTCGAACTCAATGCCGGCATGAATATCTCACGGATCTTCGACTGTACAGTCATCCTCCGCCTCAATCGACTTCGACCCATTACTCCAGATCCTAAACTCACCACGCCATTACCCACTGAATTCGAGAATAACATCAATTTGTTCCAATGCAGAAACCCTAATGAGGAGCGGAGATGTTGCCATTTTTAGCTAAATTAAGAATACCCAGATGCTGAAACGATCAAAGATTGAAGCTTTCGGGTGTTAAAGAGGGAATGCAGGTGTGTGATTTCTATGATGAAGAAGATGAAAATGGCGGAGAGTGCGAGGATGAGTTGGTCAGCCAACTTCACATCTATCGCCATATTCGGATTCGGTACTTCATAATGTAAAAAAAAAGCCCATCCACAGCTTATTTCTGTGAAGCAGGTAGGGTTTCAAAAACCCTATTACAAAATAGTCCTTTTACTGGCCCGTAAGAAAATCTTTTAAGAAGCCCATCCAAAGCTTATTTACAATCCCGGTCAGCAGTCAGCATACAATTTATTCTCGGTTAGCAGCAATCAGAATTCAGTCAAGTCAACATCAATTTAATATCTGATAAAAATCAGAATTTATTCTGTAGTCATCAGTCATTGGATCACGATCGCACTTTACAGTGCTTTGTCTTAGGTGGTTTTCCACCCATACCATATTTCTCGGCTTGTCAACCAGTCAGATGTTTCAATCCTGACTTTTATTATCCGTGTCAGATGTTCATTCCTGATACGTAGGCAGTTATTCTTGCCTTTTATCTACAGTGGTTTCCCCACGCATGTCACTAACATACTCCTGTGACATTTATTTATGAAGTGGCATATTTTCGTCCATCCCTCTTCTGGTGTGAGATGTGTTCCCTCCACCATCATTGAGATGTATTTTCCTTCTTGATTCAGATGCTGCTACTGTTGCTTAAAGAATTCCGGTGCAATCTTGACGTTTCTTTAACAGTCCAAATTAAGGGGGGCTGTTAGGATAAAAATAGACTTAGTATTTAATTATATTTATTTCATTCCTGGTTTTCAGTATTCGTCTATCTTTAGGAATATTTACTTCTATATATACATGTATGATATATTACACAAATCATCAATAAAACATTTTCATTCTTTTTCATAAATCTATCAGAGCAGGAGGCAGCAGCCTCACAAAAAACTGGACAAACATGATCAGCATCCCGGCCAGCTGACTTCCGCCAACCACCTGAGTGCTCAACAGCACCACAAAGAAACGAACAGTAGATGAAAACGATGGCGGTGAAAGATATAAGTGTGAGAACCAGCCATCGTTCCAATCTCTGCAAACAGCCGCCGCAACTCCAACACCCAGCCAACAACCAAACTCTTAACATCCTTGCTTCATACGAAGCAGGGAGAGAGTCGGCGGTGGAAACAGGGAGAGAGTCGGCGGAGGGGGGAAAGAGAAATATCAATTTCCGTGACTTAAATATGGCTACTGGATTAAGATCTAGTGCAGCACTATTTAATGCGAGCCAAATTACGTAGTTTTAGTAAAGGGTTCACTCAAAACTACTAGAATTATACTCCCTCCATCCCTATTTATTTGTCCAATAGCATCAAATACACGTTTTTTAAGAAAGAAATAAGGTATAAAATGTGTGGTTAAGAATAAATAGTTTATAAAGTATATGAGTAAAAAGTAGAATATATGGTTGATATTAAAAGAAAGTGGACAAACTTAAGGGGACACCCAAAATAGAAAGTGGACAAACATTTAGAGACATAGGGAGTAGTAAAAAACGTCAACACGACGCCGTTTTTATCCTCGCAGCAAATAACTGCGCATTACCGGATCCGAGTCCATGGCCTACTAGTTATCTTACTGGAATGAACTTGTTTGATAAATATCCAGTTACCTTGTTTTATAAAGCTTATTAAACTGATTGTTACATTACAACAAACACATGACAAAATATGAAATCAGTATTTTCCATGACAACTGTTTCTTCACCAACCCTTACAGTATTATCTCCTCTTGGACACTGATGTTTAGAGTCTTATTGGGGAGTACAATGCAATTGATCACCACAACTTCATCCTCAACAGTAACTGATTCTCCTGAAATAAAAAAAATGACTTGATCAGAAAACATTACACCCCATGTATATAGGAGCAGTGCAACTTAATGCACTGAGTACATACCTAGGATTGTGATCCCGAGTTTGGCATTGTAATCTCCACCACCCTGGATCAAGATGCAGATGATTTAGGGATGTGAAAAAACTAGAGGTAAAGAATTTCAAAGCTGTACATACCTGGACTCGAGACCATCTTCCAATCGATGATTTCCATCCAACTATTGAATGAATCACGACTCCATTTTCCTATAGATGACAAAGCCATATCGTGTTAGGTTTTTTTAATCTATTATAACAATATGAACCATCTCATTGTCATCAGCAATGTTCAGTCATGTTGCATTAAGAAAAAGAAATATCATCCGTTGGTGACGACATTACTGGCAAAAGCTGAAAATAATCTATACCTTAACTTCAACATCGTCAAGAACTATACAACTGATGAGCCTTGCACCGGGTCCCACACGAGCATTAGCTGATATTGACACATTTGGACCGATCTACTCCATAACAAAGCATGCCTCATGAGTAAAGTTAAAGCCTTAGTGGCACATCTACCATCTATCACTGATTTGTCTGTTCCATACAAGTTACCTTTGCAGTTGGATGCACTTTGGCAGATGGATGAATGTAGACGTCGCCGATTATTGTGGCTCTTTTTGTCCCATCTCCACTTGCCAAAAGATGGGGAGAGGTGTATCGGTAATGACCCAGATACAAAGCAGAACATTTCAAGGACATCCTGCAATATAAAGTTGAAGCCACCAATTTACATGCAATTGAGGAGGATTGAAAATAAGTTTCATAAGTAGTCCATAGTTACATAGCCATCAAAGGTAACCTGGCTTACCCCGGAGTTTTGATTTGCTCCCAGTAGTCCATAGTTTCATAAGTATACAGCTTCTTCTTCCCTGCAAGAGGTGAAAGAATATCCTGGTCCAGTCTCACAAAATCAGCAGGAAGACTCCTGATTTGAAAAAAATCGATAAGGGTCCAGTGCGAATGCTCTATAATATCAGTAATAAATCATCTAGATTAAAAGGCTGCTCAAACCTCGTTGCTGATTGTAATGCTTCAAAGCTGGACATTCGTCTCAGGTTTGCTGCAAATGGGAAAAGGTAATTTACACTTCTATGTTTGTAAACTAGGTTAGGAAAGCATGGGACTACTGGTACGTGAACAAGTTCTAGTCCACAGGTCATGGTCAAAAATATTTTATAATCATATATTTTCAATACCGATGGTGAAGTTCAAAGTGTAAGGCTCCGCTAGTTTTTCAGTAAGAATAAAGCCAATTCACTACTAGAAAATTAATAAAAACAGATGCATAATTCCAAGGGTTATGTAGTAAACCTCTGTCTTTCCTTTCTGTTGAAACACCTTGGATGGCCGTAAAAATATCCGGTGTAAATATGTACACTCCGCAGTTTATTCGGTCGCTGACCTGTGTGGCACATCACGATATCAGATTAATAGGAAAGAAATACATCAAACAAACATAACAGCTCCCACCCAACTGATTTTTCCTTTGCCCACTTACAAAAGTTTCAGGCTTTTCTGTATAGTGCAAAAGTTCATTTGTGTCCGGGTCAGCAACCAATTCTCCGAATTGACTGGCCGACTCTGCAGAAACCTGAATCATTTAACATGGGATGAATAATCTCGCTGATACTATAAACGATGAATTTAAGAGCTAGAGATGAACGTAGCGTCATATAAATTTTTTACCTTGATGACCAAGATTGTCCCAATTCCACCATAACTACGATGAGCCTCTGTTTTTAAAAAAGGACATTAAACTTTGAAAATATATGAATTAGAAAATTTGAATAAGTTTATAATAAGGAAGGTAATTAAAAGCCAAATTTTGAGTACCTAGCATTTCAGGGAGAGGAAAGCTGCAGCAAACATCGCAGTTCAGCAAGAATATGTTTGACTGCCACACATCCAGAGAGTAAGCCACAATATGGTTAGGGAGGAAACGAGTACTTGCATTGGCAAAATTCAAAAAACTAGGTTTCTATCAGTTTCATTTATATTTTGATGTGTTTACCATTAAACATGTCTTGTTCTAAGACATTGGCCTCTAATAATCTCAGTTGCAAACGTCAAGAACTAGCAATATATAACGTAGCTTGGTGTGAAAAGTATGGAAAGTAGAGAACGAAATGAAAATTCAATGATGCATATGAAAAAAGGAATATAAAGATGAACTACCGGGCTGTCTTCCATGATAAGGTCCCTGAAATTATAAAGACCACCAGCAGAACCATGTGGTTTATCCTCCTTCAAATATCTATCAAGAGCATTTAAGTTAGTATCAATAAACACAATGCACTAAACAAAAGAGCTATTTTATATACTGAAACGACTCAAATAATTATGTACCTGACAGGAACTCTGAGCTCATTTGAAATAGATGATACATACAGTGCAAATTCACGCTCCTCGTAAAAACCAACAAGAAACACTTGTGCGAGATTGGGAATCTGTCATCACAAGCACATTATTATGAAAACTAGTATACAGAATTACTGATCCTAACTAGTAAGAAAGGTGTTAACTTACCCTTTTGCAAGCATTGATCGGATGATGGATCATGGGCTGTCCTGCCAATGGGAAAAGAGGCTTGGGAATGTTAAAGGAGAGTGGTCGAAATCGAGTGCCTGCAAAACAAAACATTAATTATGCAGATAAGTAAAAAAGATGTATAAAAGACTAAAGCAGTGATTTGGGGATTGAGATGAATTGTGTAATGGAGTGGACCTTTAGTAGGACCTCCGACCATGATGACGGCAACGACTTTTTCATCGGAGCTTCCTCCCATTTGATTGAATTGGATGCTGATCGGTCAGATCTGTATCAGTCAAGTAGTGAATTGTATCGGTTGGTTAGATCAGAAGGGAGTTTGAATTGTAGATTGAATGAGTGTTTAGGGAAGTTTTGATTGAATTGCGGATGGAGAGAAGTGTGAGAGATGAGGAGAGGCCGAGAGGGTGAAAGATGAAGACCCCACCACCACCAGATCCGGATTTGGATCCGCAGCAAAATGCATGATGCCCCTGCGAAAAACAACGTCGTTTTAATTAGAAAACTCACAAAGTCACGTGATTGGTTTTCTCCATCTTCCGAAGAAAATGGATTTGGAGTGTTTTGTTTCCCAAGGAATATACTCTATTTTTGCATCCCTTTTTCTGACCCATCTGAATTGACTAGCATCCTTCGCAGCTGATCCACATTCAATCCGATTGTTTTTCTTTCCTTTGCTGAAGAATAACTCGTCTGATGCTTCAAAAGTCAAAACTAATAATACGGACGAACTTGCAAGTTTACATCGATTCATATCGAAAGAAATTTATATACATAAAGATGTAAACTTTATTAATAGCTTATGTCTTCTGTTTCTTCACTTGAATAATCAAAACAAATTTTCCTGAATTGATGATATATGAGGAGAAGGCATCATTTCTGAACCTGGCCACTAACCCCTGGCCTTTCACTCCCATCAAGCTCGTTTTCAGAATGTATTTATTTAAAATTTTCTTCCAGGTTAACACCTCCAGCAGCAAGCGATGGAACCATTTACATTTTGCAGGAACTATTGTCACTGCACACTGCCTCCTTTATTGAGACAGTTAACCAAACACATAATTAGTAAAAATTGGAATAGAAATGAAATATGAGATTTAGGACAGCTAGACTTCTATAGTAAGATCCCTATGCATGCACATCTGACCTACTTTGGATCTGTCAAGCTATCACAGGGATACACAGTCATCAAATATTGAGAAGATTACAAGAATGTCACCCAAACCTTTTTTTTCTGTCTTGCCTCAAGAACCTTTTCCAGTGGTGGGCGGCCTGAAATTGAAGGGCACTTTTTATTAGCCTATTTTATCAGCAGAATTTGAGTTCACTTTATAACAAGTTACCAGTTATTGGAAGCCGATATCTTGCCCAAACATTGTAGACAGCATCAGCTATTGTTGCAACCTATTAGCAGCACAAAGATGAGCATGAATATTATTTAGTGTTGCCAATATGTCGGGTAGTATATGTGTTGCATTTAAAAGCATCTAAAATCAATTAACACCAGCAAAACTTATCTATTAAACATGTCAGGAATATATACAAACTGCTAAATATCCCAATTTTTGTTTAATATACTTGATCACTACATTTGAATTTCAGACTCCATCTTCAGACATGAACCATGCGGGGAAATTGAATTCGCAGACAAAACCGCGAAGTTTTTATTTGAACTCCTCAAAATTTGGTGACATCCATAATGTTAAAACACACTAAAAAATAAAAAACAGAAACATTTCTAAGCAAAATAAAACAGAAATGCACGTCTAGTTTCATGCTCTGCCAGATTCTGATTATTCATAGAATTATCTCATACATCATACTAAAAGAGTCGTAAAAACTTACAGGTTCATACTTGGTAATTGCATACACCCAACCCAAGCCTACCGCTTCATATAGTTTTCTGAAAGCCTACAAACCAAACAAAAATCATTTCAGCCGGAACAGCATTTACAAGACAAACTATCACATTTTATAACCGTATTACCTCAACATTTGTGACCACAGTTCCATCGGACATGATTGCATGTATTTTACCCATAACCTGTTTACGAAAGATCAAGACACAACAATTATATATAAATAGATAGATTGACACACAAGTGAAAATATAAATAACAAAGCGAAGAGGTGTGATTGTAATTACAGTTTCATACGGGAGGCCTTGATTATCTTCTGGAGAGTAATCATCAGAACTTATATCAACAAATTTGATAGCTCCTCCGTACTCCTTGTTCCTATCTTTCAACATATTCACCTCACGCATACACAGAGGGCAATCTCCATCGTACAGCATCTTGATTTTCCAATCCGGTGTCGTTTTCGCATCATCTCCTTTCACTCGATTAGCAGTTTCCGCTGCCGTTGCGGCTTCCTGGTGTATTGCGCGGATGGGATATCCGAATACGCGAATATGCGTGGTGGATGATTCGGATCGAAGACGATTGATTGAAATTGAAGGTTTGATGCTTCGTCCGCTGGCACATGCAGCGATGGCGAGAGCTCCTCTGAGTCTCAGCGCCATTGTCGTCGTCGTTCTCATCGCTCCTGCGATCGTTTCCGTTACGAGGCGTGGCTATACAAGCTTCACCCGTTTATATGCGGACGTGGACGGACCATCATACGGTGTCGTTTTTGTGTTCTGCATCGTTTGATACGCAAAATTGTTATAAATCAGATTTTATTATAAAAAATACAAGTAGAAAAAAATATAAATCCGAATCAGAAAATTTAAACCTAAACTCATTGTACTAAGAAATTAATTGACCGCCGGCTACGAGCGAATCAAATCAACACTCTCACCAATCGGAATTCCGATCTCACCAGTAAGCGTCCGTCCTCTTCGACCCTTCAAGTTTAAGTTTCTTGCTAGCCCGGAGAAGTTAGGGCTCAATCATAATCGAGTTGTTGAGTTAATGTATGTAGTAGTTGTATTGAATTTGTGTGACCATTCTTGAAATGTCAGCAGTTTTGTTGGATCGAGGTTAGCTTGTATTTCTAGTCGTGAGGGTCGACTTGTCCCTCGATACGACTAGTCGCAGCGGAATAAACAAGAGTAACGTAATAAACACAAGTAAAACAGTACTCACGATTTTAGGTGGAAACCCAACTGGGAAAAACCACCCCTTCCAGCAGCAACTGGAAGGATTCTCAACTTCAAACTTTATTAATATCCTCGAACCGAATACACTTGAATCAGCTACTACAACTCCTCGTTTACTACTGTTCTAAGCTGCACCCCTTGATTCTCAGGCATCAACTAAGTCGAAGTTCTGCAGCAAACCGTCTCAAGCTAGATGGACTAATGAAGTCTCTAGCCTAACACTAAAAGCCCTCAACCAACGTAGTAAACGCGGTCACGCTCGCTCTCCTCGCTGCCGTTGCTCGTCTCCTTGTGCTTTGGTCTCGATCGCTCCTCTAGCTATCTCACAAAGTCACACGGATGAAAGCTCCTGCTGCTGGCTTTTATACTAAGCCACTCCTTCCAAATCAAACCCTACAATCCATGCAAGATTCAATTAGGAAATATCATATCTCTTCAAATCTTTGTTCAATATTTTATCTAAACTCTAAAAATCAGTTAAGATATTATCACAATCAATATAGGCAGTTAGAATATTATCACAATTGATATAATCAGTTTAGGCAACTAGATAATCTTCTCTGATTTTTTCTCTGTCCGAAATATCAGGAACTGCTAACGACTTTAGACTAGTCGTTGGGTAAGTCCAGTGAAGCACAATCTGCACGCTCAATACACTAGTCAGTATTGATCACTTTTCATCATCAAAACCCCAAGGGTTCAACAATTTCCCCCTTTTTGATGATGACAAACAATCCGGAAAAATAATAACAGGACAAGTGATGTGCAGATTCAATTTACCGACCAAGCTACCGAGCATTCCCCCTAAGTCCATGCACTAGGTCCTCTTGTTAGGGTTCCTTAGGAACTGAGTGAACTGAGTCCTTTACCTGCACATAACAACCCACTACTTCCCCCTTTTGTCATTATCAAAAATACCATAATCTGGGTTAGTAGAACAAAAGACAAGTAGCACACCAAAGTATCAGTCAAGCAAAATCAGGTGTAAAAGAAGTGCAGTTCAAAATAAAACCGCCCGTCACATCGGGCAAAATAGGACACAATCAGTTCAAAGTTTTAGCAAGAAAGGGGAAAATGTGCTAGGTCAAAACAGGAGGGGCCTCGAGACTGGTCATCAGAGATCAAGAGGTGCGACTGGTGGTCTGAGCAGCAATAAACTGATCCATCTTCAGCAACTGGTCCACCTTCTCATTCAGAGATCGAAGCAAGCTAATAATTTCCTTCCTCTGAGAAACAGCACTTGTATCCTCAGCTTGCTCCTTGTCCTTTTGATCAGCATCCAGGTCCACTACAAGTACTGGCTCTTTCTCCTTCTCCTTCTCCACATCTCTGGCTGGTCCCTCAGACAACTCATACTTGTGTACCCAGCCTATGCCTTCACTCCAGGCATAGTTGATACGTCCCATATGTCCTTCATTGAGTTGGCGGGAGCAGCAGACCCCAACCTTTGGATTGTATGCCTTAAAGTACTGGAGGATCATCTTGACCAGTCGAGGGTATGGCAACTTTTTGGACTGAGATTTCTTGACAACCACCATGAGTTGGAGGATGATCTTAGGCAGGTTGACTGGTGCCTTTGTCAGAATTTTCCATAACAGCACCTCCTCAGTTCCTCTGGTGTGAGCATTGCAGCAAGGTTGAAGTTTGAGAAATCCATTGGAGAGAGTTAGAGTTCGGATTAGGGTTTCTGCAACTAGGGTTTGGATCGGCGGCAATTGTGAAAGGGGGTGATCCCAAAAGTCTGAATATATACCTCCCAAATATCCTCCTAAATATTCTCTCACCAAAATTTGAATTTCATAATTATCCAAATTTGTCACCTTACCTAAACTGATAAGTCCCATCGTTTTCTTCGGGTGTAACAAAATCTGTATCTCATTGGTCAATCCAGTCGGTGGCTAATGAATGCTGTCTGACAACCAATCCTTACCACTAGTCTCTCTGATTAACCAGTCCCAAGGTATATTGCGAAGGAAGTAATGCGGCAGTTGTCCTAGTGACAGAAAACATTACTCCAAAGAAAAGCATGTTAGTCAAAGAATCACGTAAACACACCCAAATATATGATCATTCTAGAATATGTGTGCATTATCTATCACTAGTGTCTCCGAACTACTAGTCAAAACAGATGGGGACTGGAGACAGCTAGTTCTTGAATAGGCTAGGGATGGTTTCAACCACTTCCTTTGGGCTTATGATGTGGGAGCAAATAGGAAGTGTTGTTAGGTCACAAAGAACATACTGAAGTATATCACAGTTTTACCATATGTGACGGGAGTCTTAAGCTGTACTGAAGCTACTAGTACACAAGATATGTGACCTCCATTCGGTGATCACTAGTCACTTCTATCTACTAACACACAGAGCATGAATATTCAGATCAGACAGAGGTTAGTAGTAGAAGTTATATACTGATTAGGATAGAGAGATCATACCCAGCTCCATTCGGAGCCTTTCGAAGAGTTCCCTATGCAAGGCCTTCGTGAAAATGTCAGCGACTTGATCATCTGTCCTACAGTAGTTCATTGTGACTATTCCTTTTTCAACCCAGTCTTTTAGAAAGTGATAACGTGTCTCTATATGCTTTGTTCTAGTGTGCTGCACAGGATTTTTAGAGATTTCAATAGCACTTGTGTTATCACAGAAAATAGGAACTGAAAGTAATTTAAGACCATAGTCACTTAGCTGTTGTCGGAGCCATAACAGCTGAGAGCAGCATGCAGCAGCTGCCATATATTCTGCCTCTGCAGTGGAAAGTGCCACTGAATTTGTTTCTTGGAAGACCAGGAGACTAAGACATGAGCCAAGAAACTGAGCTGTTCCAGAGGTCGACTTCCGTCTACTCTGCTTCCAGCGAAGTCTGCGTCGGTGTATCCCACAAGTTCTAGCGATTCTCCTCTAGGATACCACAGCACCAAGTTATCAGTTCCCTTAAGATACCTGAGTATTCTTTTAACTGCCTTCAAGTGTGTTTCTCTGGGGTCAGCCTGAAACCTGGCACAGAGACAAACACTATACATTATATCTGGTCGGCTAGCAGTTAAGTAAAGAAGTGAACCTATCATTCCCCGATAGAGTTTCTGATCAACTGGTGTAGCTGACTCGTCCTTCCCAAGCGAGTCATTTGGGGAATCGGTGTACTGAAGTGTTTGGCATCGCTCATACCAAACTTCTTTATCATCTCCTCAGGTACTTCTGTTGGTAGATCTTGGTTCCTTCCTTTTCCTGTGACACTTGTAAACCAAGAAAGAAAGTGAGTTCACCTTCCATACTCATTTCAAATTCTGTTCTCATGAGCTCTGAAAATTCCTTGACAAGAGAAGTGTTAGTGGATCCAAAAATAATATCGTCTACATAAACTTGAACTACTAATATATCACTTCCCTTTTTCAGCAAGAACAAGTCTTGTCTACCTGTCCTCTGATGTATCCATGATCAAGTAGAAACTGGGACAATCGCTCATACCAGGCGCGAGGGGCCTGTTTCACCATACAGTGCTTTCTCCAATCGGTAGACATGATTTGGGAACTGGTGATCTTCAAAGCCAGGTGTCTGAGACACATACACCTCTTCTTTCAGAATTCCATTCAGAAAGGCCGTCTTAACGTCCATTTGGTACAACTTGAATCCATGGTAGGCAGCATACGCAATCAGCAGTCTGATTGCCTCCAGTCTTGCCACTGGTGCGAATGTCTCATCATAGTCTATGCCTTCCTGCTGATTATACCCTTTGACCACCAATCTTGCTTTGTTTCGTACAATGTTCCCTTGATCATCAAGCTTGTTCTTGAATACCCACTTGGTACCAATGATGGTCCGGTCAGATGGACGAGGGACTAGTTCCCAGACTTTGTTGCGCTCGAACTGGTGGAGCTCTTCTTGCATGGCTACTACCCAGTCTGGATCCTTCAGTGCTTCAGTCACCGTTTTTGGTTCTGCAAGAGAAACAAAGGCAGTGTTAGCACAGTAACTCAATAATGCAACTTGACCATTACCACTAGTGTTCTGAGACGAGAGGTTAGGAAGTTCAGTATGATAGTCTCTGAATTTGATCGGCGGATGACTCTGTCGTCCACTTGTTCTGGGAGCTCCTTGATGTTGCTGTGTCTGCATTCTTTGTCTCTCTTCTGGTGGAGCACTTCCAGAGCCTGGTAGCTGATTATTCTCGTCTGCTTCATTTTGTCCATCATCAGCCTCTAGTTCCACAGTAGTCTCTTCTTCTTTGTCAGATTCTCCATTCTCTGCATTGTTATCATTACCTGACCCTTCTCCACCACTTGTTCCTTGAGGCACAGGAACTGGTTCATCACAGGATCTTCCTCTGGGTCCACTCATCTCTGGTCAGTTCGAAGTCATCATCGTCATCTTTGTCAGCTCCAAGGTTCTCACAGACTTTCCTCCCATTACTGACTCATCGAACCTGACATGTATTGACTCTTCTACTCTCTTCAACGATGATTATAGACTTTGTAGGCTTTGCTTGAAGATGAGTATCCAACGAAAGTTCCTTCGTCACTTCTCGGATCAAACTTACCGAGACTGTCCTTACCATTATTGTGCACATAGCACTTGCAACCAAAGACACGCAGGTGAGACAGATTTGGTTTTCTACCCCTCAGAAGCTCATATGGAGTCTTGTCAATCCCTGGTCTCAGATAAGCTCTATTGATGATGTAGCATGCGGCATGTAGTGCTTCGGCCCAGAAGTTTCTAGGAAGATTACTGGCTATCATCATGGTCCTAGTCATGTCCTCTAGAGTTCGATTTTTCCTTTCAACCACTCCGTTCTGTTGGGGGGTCCTAGGAGCGGAGAAGTTATGACTTATACCTTCCAGTCTGCACAAGTCAAGAAATTGAGAGTTCTGGAACTCTGTTCCATGGTCAGTACGTAGTGAGATAATAGATAAGTCAAGTAATCGTTCAACACTAGTTTTCCAATTTTCGAACTCATCAAAAGTTTCATCTTTAGTTCTAAGAAAGATAGTCCAGGTGTACCTTGAGTAGTCATCAACAATGACTAGTACATACCGATTACCTCCTCTACTCTGGACACGCATCGGTCCGCACAGATCCATATGAATCAAGTCTAGAGGCTTCTTGGAACTACCCAGTCCTTTGATTTGAAGGAGCTTCTCACCATTTTACCTTTGGCACAGAACCACATACTCCGTTCTCAGATTCCTTCACGCTGGGTAATCCTTCTACTAGATTCTTTTTGGAGTTTGGAGAGAAGACGTAGACTGGCATGTCCTAGTCTTCGGTGCCATAAGTCAGAATCATCTGAGTGCGACACAAGGCACAACTCCCCTTCTGGCTCAAACGAGTGATCAACAATATAGACATTGTTATTTCTTATTCCCTTCAGAAGAATCTTTCCTGTCTCAATGCGCTCAACCAAACAGTCAGTGTCAGTGAAAATAATTCGATTTTTACCTTTTTGCGATAACTGAGAAACACTTAGCAAGTTATAACTTAAACCCTAACATAACTAACATCTTCTACTTGAGTAGTACTAGACAGACTTACAGTACCGATCCCACAAATTTCACCTCTGCTCTTGTTTCCAAAGGTGATCGGTCCTCCTTGATGTTTATTGAGGTTAGAAACCACTCCTTGTTCCCTGTCATGTGGAGTGAGCATGCGCTGTCTATGAACCACCTTTGTCCCTTCTCTTACCTGCAAGGAAACATCAGTCTTACGGACCCAGATTGACTTGGGCTTAATTGCTTTTGATTTATAGGAAACAGCATTAATAAATTTGTTAGTAGGATTAGGTTTCCATTCTGTTCCAAGATCAATTTCCTTCTTGGAGTTTCCCTAGGTCTTCCTCCCTGTGGAAGTCTAGTCAAGTGTTGTCCAGTCCAGTTGTTGGGTCCTTATGATAGTGAGGTGAGGACTGTCTCTGTCTGGTCCATGTTGTGGTCGCTTCTCATGATAGTGATGTGGTTCATAGCCTTGAGAGTACCTTTGTTGTGTTCTCATGGGTTCTTTCCACTTGTGGTTCCCCCTGACTTCCTGACCATGATTCTAGTGTACATCTCATTCCTCTCCTATCAGCTTTTAGCTTACCACATTCTCTGCGGTAATGTCCATTATTACCGCAGTGCCAGCAAACACGGTGCGATCTCAAGTTTACGTACTTACTGTTTCCCGGTCTGAACGGTTTACCCTTCTTTCTTTCCTGGAAGTTCAATGGTCCAGTGTTGTTGCTTTCTTCCACATCTGATATGCCTTAGAACCATCAAATGGCACATACTGGTCGTTAGAATGATCCTTCGAAATTTTCTGGCTAGTATGTGTTCTGTCAGAACTGGTGGAGGCAAGGTGTTTTTCCTCAGCAATGTATCCAAGACCTGGTCGGAATCTTTCACTCAGTGTAGGTACCTTTTGTTCAGCATCATCAACAACAGGTGCCTTCATCTTCAGCTTGTCCAGTTTTGTGACCAGTTCTTCATTCTCTTGACTTTTCTTTCCCAGTTCATCAGCCAGTTCTGTTTTCTCCTTTTCCAATTTCTGTATCTCATTCCTCAATTTGTTGACTTCCTCTTTCAGATCAGGACAGTTGTTACATTTGACGACTTCTTCTTAATCGCATCCTGAAGTTCTATAGCAGTACCAGACCATAACAGATTTTCCTCAATAAGACCTGCAATTTCAACTTTCTGCTCTTCCAATATACTACTCATCTCGTCATTCACATCGGTTAGTTTTCTCAGGAGATCTAATAAATCAGCACGAGACATTCTAGAAGGAGAGTTAGTAGTTACCTCATTATTCGCGTCATCTCCAAGTGCCATCAAGCATCTTTCCCGATTCACTGGTAGCTCACAGTCACTTTCTTCTCCTTCATCTCCCCATGCAGCCACATTGCTTTGCCATCCCTTTCAGTAGCAGGCTTTCCTGCCTTCTTTCTCAGACACTCAGTTGATCTATGTCCTTTCTTTTGGCACCACCAGCATATGATGTCCTTCTTGTCTTTAGGACCAGTCGATTGTGTGTTCTGATTAGAGGACTGTGAGTTCTGGTTGTCTTCTCTGTTAAACTTTCTGACTTTCCTCATAGCATCCAGTTTTGTCATTCTTAGTGCTCTGGTGATCAACGCAGTGGATTCATCAAGGTCCTCATCATCTTGAGCATCAGTCTGGACTAGTTCAAACGCCTTTTCAACCTTAAGTGCCAGTGACTTGGACTTTGTAGCTTCTCTGGAGGCCGTCTTCCCTTTGAACACAATAGCATGTGACTGAAGTCTCGCTACAAGTTCTTCCAGTGTTATAGCTTTAATATCTGATTGAGCGTGTAGAGCCATTGCTATATGATCCCAGCTAGGATCCAGTGCCTGGAGGAACCGGTGAGTGATTCTCCAGTCTTCCATCTTTTCACCCAGAAAGACCAGTTGTCCCACACATGTCTGGAACCTGGAGTGAAGTCCTCCAGAGATTCATTCCTTCCCTGAGCAACCGACTCATACTCCTTAAGTGCTGTCAATATTCTGTTCTTCTGGATATCCTCATTCCCAGAGTACAGTCTTTTCAGGGCCTCCCAAATCTCATTGGCAGTGTCATATCCTAGTATCTTCCGTTTGTCTCCTTCGGTCAGTGCTTGAAGGAGAACTCTTTTAGCACGATGGTTCTTTTCAACGATCCGATAGTCTTCTTCATCATAAAGGTCCTCATCCTTAACCATCATCATCTGGTCCAAAATTGGTTCATCTCCTCTAGTAATGACTTTCCAGACCTGAGCATCCAGTGAACACACATGTGACTTGAACTGTTTGACCCACCAGTCATATTCTCCCGATTTCAGTGGTGGGGGTGTCCAATCTCCGAAGTTTTTGGCCATTGTACCTGCAAGCTAACACTAATCTAGAGCACCGGGCTCTGATACCAATTGTTGGATCGAGGTTAGCTTGTACTTCTAGTCGTGAGGGTCGACTTGTCCCTCGATACGACTAGTCGCAGCGGAATAAACAAGAAACGTAATAAACACAAGTAAATCAGACTCACGATTTTAGGTGGAAACCCAACTGGGAAAAACCACCCCTTCCAGCAGCAACTGGAAGGATTCTCAACTTCAACTTTATTAATGTCCTCGAACGAATACACTTGAATCAGCTAGTACAACTCCTCGTTTACTACTGTTCTAAGCTGCACCCCTTGATTCTCAGACACCAACAAACTCCAAAGTTCTGCAGCAAACCGTCTCACGCTAGATGGACTGATGCAGTCTCTAGCCTAACACGAAAAGCACTCAACCAACGTAGTAAACGCGGTCACGCTGCTCCCTTGCTGCCTGCTCGTCTCCTTGTGCTTTGGTCTCGATCGCCCCTGCTCTCTCACAAAGTCACACGACAAGCTCCTGCTGCTGGCTTTTATACTAAGCCACTCCTTCCAAATCAAACCCTACAATCCATGCAAGATTCAATTAGGAAATATCATATCTTAAATCTCAAATCTCAAACAATATTTTCTAAACTCTAAAAGTAGTTAGAATATTATCACATCAGGGCAGTTAGAATATCATCAAAATCGATCTAATCACTTTAGGCAACAGATAATCTTCCCTGATTTTTCTCTGTCCGAAATATCAGGAACTGCTAACGACTTCAGACTAGTCGTTGGGTAAGTCCAGTGAAGCACAATCTGCACACTCAATACACTAGTCAGTATTGATCACTTGTCATCATCAAAACCCCAAGGGTTCAACAAAATGCACCGATTGAGAGGAATATCCGAAGGAGGTAGAACGTGCTCGAGGACGATCTCCCCTAGATCGTCGTCGAGAACGTCCTTCAACTCTCACTTTGTGTCGATTTGTTTCCAAGACGAATCGTTCAACGTCGCTCGGCTTCATCCAAGCCTCAATCGCCGATCGTCGCCGTTGTGTCGATTTGTTTAGTTTAGTTTTAATTTTAATTTTAATTTTAATCATTGATAATAATCAAATTATCTTTAATTACTTAGTTAATCACTACAAATAATTAAAAAAAAATACAAACAAAAATTTAAAACTCAGATTCACTTTTAGAATTAAAAAACACAACAAATAATTTTTTTAAATAGTTTCTTTATAATTAAAATACAACACACATTACAAAAGAAACAGATAAGAAAAGGCAATACATGAAAATTAAAAATAAAACTTCAACACTTGAAAATAAATTTGAGAAACATAATAAGACCTCATATTTGTTCGCCAGTTTCTATGAACCAATTATGCTTCACCAAATCAGTTTGAAGTTGAGCGTGAAGATATGCAGATTGAAGGTTTATAATACGTTCACCAAATGCTTGAGATTGTTGAGCTCTTTCCACTGGGTCATGAGAAATTCGATTACCATTTTGATCAGTTGGTCCATCATACACAGTAAAGACACTACTTGGATTGAGGAGATCTTCTTCGACTTCAATAAATTCCTCCTCGTCAAATTCCTCCTCAACAATCATATTATGCATTATGATGCATGCTAACATAATAGTAGTCAAAACACTTTTTTTGTGACACATACCTGCGTGACGCACTATTGACCATCGGGATTGTAAAATCCCAAATGCATGTTCCACATCTTTGCGATATGATTCTTGTTTTTTTTGCAAATAGTTTTTCTGCATCATCTTGAGGGTTACGAATTGTTTGGGAAGGAGGCCTAGCACTCCAGCAGCATCATTTCGTTGATGCCAATATGTATCATTGTTACAAAGCGTAGTCTTTATACGATTAAAAAGACAGCTACTCATACGATACCTTTGACGAAAGTCTGATTCGGGAAAAATTGGACGCTCAATGAAGTAGTCTTGTAAAAGATTTTCCCCCTCGACCGTCTATGTCTCTGGCGATTTGGTTGTCGACGAGGCCGCGCCTCTTCCTTCTCTTGAGCAGCCATTGTTGTAATCGCAACAGCATCCACAACAAATGAGTTCCCCATTTCATTCATCTCATTCATTCGTTGGTTGAACAAGTGAAAACTCTCATTAAAATTGAAAGGATCCATTATCCGAATACAAGATTGTAGAAAGCAACAAAAATCTAAATGAGGAGAAGATGAATGAATGTGTGAATATACAATGATCCACGAACCTCATTTTATACAAGTTAGAAGCTTATCCTTAAATATACGTGTCAACTTCCGATTTGTAGAAAATCTTATCGGAAATCCGACCTAATAATTCACTTATCTTTAAAAATTTTTTTATCAAATTATAAATTATTAAAAAAATGTGAATAGTAATAGAAATATCTCCTCGAGATAGTGATGGGTGCATAAAATGTGCAGATTGCTATTACTGTTTGATGAATAGTAATAGGAATTCCTTATCGAGGAATTCCTCAACAAAATAAAACTTTCTCAACGGGTGCGGATGCCCTAAGAAAATGAAAATGTAATTGACTAAATGATTTTTCACTTCAAAAAAAAACTTTCAAAACACGAGAATACAAAACTAACTTATAAAAGTCAAATAAAATCTGTGTCGAAGCAAACCTTTAGGTTTATATGTAAAAAAGAGAAGAAGGCGCAGATCTGGCGTGCGTCTCTCCATCAAATTCCGTCCGCAACTTCATCAATTGACTTCTCTCCGACGACTTCATACACATCATTTCACTTTGCCCTAAACATGGCCGATAAATTAGGGCACGAAACGGTCGATTTCGCCACACTCGTTACTCGTGCTGCCGAAGACTCTTATCTATCGCTTAAAGACCTTGTCGAACATTCAACATCTACTGACCTATCTGATGCTCAGAAGAAAATTGGATTGCTCAAATTCATTCATGTCACTCAGCAACGTATGCTTCGACTTAATGTTCTTTCCAAATGGTGTCGCCAGGTTACTTCTTTTTTAGCACTAAGACTTATTTTACATATGTTTAGATTAGTCTCTAGGTTTCGTTACTATTAATAATTATGAATGATGTCTGCAGATACCGTTGACTCAGTCCTGTCAGCAGCTAGGATCTATGCTGTCTTTCCATGATACGTGTTTCACTCAGGTGGCAGATTCATTGTTTTTCATGCATGAGGGTCTGCAGCAAGCTCGAGTACCTACGTATGATGTTCCATCAGCTATTGAAATTCTTCTTACGGGAACTTATTCAAAGTTTCCAAAATGTGTTGAGGATGTAGGATTACAGGGAAGCTTAACTGAGGAACAGCAGAAATCTGGGTTAAAAAAGTTAGATGCATTAGTTAGGTCAAAATTGCTTGAAATCCCACTTCCGAAAGAGTTTTCTCGTGTTTCGATATCTGATGGGACTGTATTAGTTCAAGTAGATGGAGAGTATAAGGCGTTAGTAACTCTTGGATACCGGGGGCACTTAACATTGTGGAGAATATTGAATTTAGAGCTATTGGTAGGTGAGAAAAGTGGACTCGTAAAGTTGGAAAAAACTCGAAGGCATGTTCTTGGAGATGATCTAGAGCGTAGAATGACCGAATCGGAAAATCCGTTCAGGACATTACACTCTATCTTGCATGAACTTTGTGTGTCACTTGTTATGGATACTGTCATAAGGCAAGTACAAGCCCTTCGGCAAGGACGATGGAAGGGCGCTATTCACTTTGATCTTTTATCTGATGGTACAGGTCAAGGAGGGAATTCAACATCCTCACAGATGAACCAGGATATAGAAGTTGAATACGTTGGTCTACGTACTCCTGGTTTGAAGCTCATGTACTGGCTTGACTTAAACAGAACTTCTGGTTCACCTGACTCGGGATCATGCCCTTTTATAAGGATTGAGCCCGGAAGCGATCATCAAATAAAGTGCACCCATAGCACATTTATCGTAGACCCAACAACTGGCAAGAAGGCAGTCTTCACCCTTGACCATGGTTGCATTGATGTTGAAAAGCTGTTGCTAGAAGCAATATGTTGTAATAGATATACTCGACTACTTGAGATTCACAAACTGCTGACAAATAATATTCAGATTTGTCAAGTTCCTGGCGATGTAGTTCTTCAAATTCGTAAGGATGAACTCAGTTTGTGCAATAAACAGGTATATTTGGCAATGAGATTGCTATCTCGTGTGACTAATAGGCTAATGATGCTTTGATCATTCTGGCGTTGACCACACTTAGCATAGTTTGGTTGCTTGCAAATTTTATTGCCTGATATTTTTTTGAATTTTCTGACTAACAACATCTATCATATGCAGCAAGATAACAAGGAGAAGGGAAATAAAGGGCAGGAAGAATTGCGTGTGCGTGCCTATGGATCCCTATTTTTCATACTCAGTGTCAATATAAGGTTTTAATCTCTACCCAACATGCTGCCTTTGTGCAAGTGGTTATTGTTGATACTAGTAATTCCTTTTGATCCGTCTAGTATTGACTGTCGTCTTAATACGCAGTTCTTTTCTGCATGCTTTAGTCTCCATAGACAGTTTGTAAATTTTACTCAGAGGGAAATTCAGGCTTTATAGCGTCCATGATCCCTGCCTCACAAATGCGTTGTAGTTGAGTCAAATATCAGATAGACTTAGTGTTTCATAATATGGCTCTTTTCCAGGGTGGACTATCAAGCAATCCTTAAATTATTCCTGGAACTAACTAGGGAAAATAAAATGGTGCCTCATTTTTTCTCTTTTTCAGTTGATCATTTAGTTTTCAGCATTTGGACGAATTAGTATTATCTGAATCCAACTATTGGTTTTTGATAAGAAATATTTAAAATAAGGCTCCTTGGTGCCTGCATTTTTGAGGTTTTCACATCCTTTATTTTATATATATGTTAATGTAGCGGTATACTTTCATTGTTAGGCAAGCTCGTGATACCAACATACATGTTTTCATGGGGTAGTTGTATTCAAAATGCTTAAAATGGCCAGTAAAACTACAGGAAAGATGGCTATGTAAGTGTCTTACACTGAACTTTGGCTGTTGGTAAAAGTGTGTCGATTGACAATTATTCATTAGTATTAGCTGATAGTGGACAGTAATCACCACCTGACCATTCTGCTTCGTTGGGAATCAAATTTCATTATTACAAAAAATGTAATGAAAATCTTTATTGAATCTCATTTATTCATTAACACAAATAGAAATTCAATACTAGCAGAAGAAAGTAGGAGAGAGAGACTGTGAACATAATAATTGATAGTTTAATTACTCATTTTTGCCGTTAAATGACAATGTCATTTTTAAGTATAAAATTTAGCGTATACATAACCCTATAAAACCTTTTGTATAGAAAATGTACAAGGCAACTGAAGATTCATGTACCCTTTTTGATCTTATCTAATTCCTACAATCATATACAGGAATGGTCGCTTTCTCCTTCAGTCATCCAGGAATTTTTTAGCCCCTTCCATTCTTTTAGACAGTGAAGAGGCTATAAATCAAGCAAATGCTGCAGTTGCTGACATTTTCAGTACCTTGAGATGTAGAAGCATACTACATTTATTTGCTTCTGTTGGCAGATTCTTAGGATTGGAGGTAATTTTTATTCTTATTTCGTTTACTGAGGGTGAGTGTTCTGCCTTGAGGCTGGTACCTAGCAAAACAAATAATAAACCAAAAAATCCAACTTGATTTGCATTGTTATTTAAAGTATAACGAATAGTTGGTGTCAGATATTCGCTTGCAACAGTTTAGTTAAATATAAATCTTTCTTACATTATGATGCTGGTTTGTGAACATAGATTGAGCTAGGGACTAGGATACAGTAATACCTGATAGTGTCATGTCCCAATTCCCAAATCTTAGTAGTATACTAGTATATAATCCTCAGCTGTTTGATTGAGCATTTGACTGGTCTTGGATCTTCCTCCTCTAGGGTATACTGGTGTATCATAATGTTTTGTTTATTACCTGGGAACGGGTGGTGCTTTTTATTTTTTTGCGGATCATAAATATCAGTGACCTATTTGCAATCCCAATAAAGCCTGAACCCTATATTTGATCATATTAATTTATAAGTGTCAAAGCACAGACTAACAAACTTTCCAAGATAGTCGAATATTATTGTTTTATTCTATCCCAAAAAACTGCGTAGTCTTTAATTATTAAGCTAGTGTTAGGATGGGTAACATTAGAGCTCCTTTAAAGATTCTCCTCGAAGTATTCTTTATTTATGTATCGGACATGTTGGATTAGTTGAATTTTCCCCTATTGTTTTTTTGGGGCAATCTATTTTCAATTAAGCTCACAAAAATTTAGATGAGAATTGTGCTAAATTTGTTTCATCAGTGCACATGATACATCTCTTTCTAAGGATTCATGGAAAAAGTTGATTACCAAATAGGTGTATATGTCTTTGTTCTGCATCATCAAGAAATCCTTCGTAGCAGAAAGGATTTGTTATAACTTGGTTAATGTATAAAGAGAGACATACAAACTGTCAAATGATTAAATTTTACCATTCATGGTATTAACACTTGAAATTTGTTGTCATAGGTATTTGAACAAGGTTTAAATCCAGTCAAGGTTCCCAATACCTTACTTACAGGACCACTTCCTTAGTACTCGGATTCCCTAACTGTGGCAGGGCATACTATTTACTTGTTGAACTTGACAAAGATTCCAAACCACTGTTTAAATTATTGGAGACTGATCCTGAGCCCACAGGAAAAGACCACACTTCTGGTGACTTCACAAATGTAGTGGGCATCAAGAAGATTGATCTCACACGCATAAAAATGCTAGAAGACAAAATCAGTTTGAGCTTACCTGATATAGGAAAAAGGCTTTCTGCTTCTAAGAACTCAGACATTCCTGCGCATGATTCTGAGCAGTCTCTCCCTTCAGACTTGGTCCTTCACAGTTCAACCCAAACTCTTGGATTACAGTCATCAAGCTTCTCATTTTCTGTTGATGATGTATTCGACTTTGAGAAAGGGGTATCTGCAAGTACCCTTGCTGTTCAGAATCCCTCATTATTTCTTGAAAAGACTCACAATTCCGAGTTTGGGTCTTTATCAACTAATATTTCGAAGCCTGGTAGTCTATCTTATGATTGGAGTGGGACAAAGTATCTTCCTCTAATAAATCAAGACACAATCTCAGGTCCATCACTCAAATATGATGGTCTGTCATATTCATCTGGCAGCTTGAAAAACTCATACTTGTCAGATCAGGGAAGGGAAACTCCTAAAAAACTATCTGCATCAAAATCAGATCAGGATTTGGCTTCCCTAAAATCTTCTCATAAACTTGAGGTTAGTGCTCGTTCTTCTTTAGATGATGCCCATTTAAGGCCAGTTCGTGAAGGTTCAAAAGAAGCTTCTGTCATCGGTATTTCAGCAGTACCCTGTTCACCATCACAGCCTTCTAGTTTGCAAGTGTATGGGGTAACCACAAAACCAACTGGTGTAACTAGCTCATGGATTTCGACCCCTGAATGTAAGTAGTCTATCAACTTGTGACAGTTACGAAGTAACATATGCTCATTTCTTTATTTTTCATTTCATCCTTTTTCTCACTGCATTTTTTAGCTTCTGTGGTTTTCTTTTTCTGCTGTTGAATTTGATGATCGAAGTGTTATTTTTCAGATCAAGGTCCAAAATCAACAAAAGGTGATATATTTTCTCATGAGGAAAATATAACTGATGGTACAAAAAAGAAGAAACGGATGATTTCAGATTTAATGATGCATGTTCCATCACTTACTAATAATGAGCGTGATACGATGCTAGCCAAACGAAGAAAACTTTCCATACCATTTCAAGGCTTCATTAGTTCCGTGAATACATTTTCATTAAACCTTTCCCATAAATTAGATGGGCAAAGTTACAGCAATATTATTGAGGAAGCAAACAAGGGGAATGCACCATCAAGCATCTACGTTTCAGCTCTTTTACATGTGGTTAAACACTCCTCTCTCTCCATCAAGCATGCTCAATTGACGGGTCAAATGAAGGCACTTGATATTCCTTTTGTTGAGGAAAGTGGCCTCCGAGATCCATCTTTTAATTTGTGGTTCAGAGTCCCATTTGCTAGAAGCGACTCCTGGCCAAGGATATGCTTGAATCTTGGAAAGCCTGGAAACATGCACTGGGACGTCAAAATTACTGATAAATATTTTCAAGACTTGTGGGAGCTTCAAAAGGGAAGCAGCAATACACCATGGGGTTCTGGTGTCCGTATTGCTAATACCTCTGATGTAGATTCTCACATTCAGTTTTATGCCGAGGGTGTTGTACTTAGTTTTCAATCAGTTGAACCAGATAGTGTGAAAAAGTTAGTTGCAGACATCCATAGGCTTTCTCGTGCAAGAATGTTTTCTCTTGGTATGAGAAAGTTGCTGGGAGTTAGATCTGAAACAAAGAATGATGAAGGTGGTATTAATAATGAATCTCAGACACACTCCAAGGCAAAGACTTCTGTTGACGGTGGCGATATATTATCCGAGCAGCTACGAAGGGCTTTTCGAATTGAGGCTGTTGGACTAATGAGTATGTGGTTTCAGTTTTGGTTTCTGGTATCCTTGCCCCGCTTTGTGTAGAGTGGGAAGTAGCTAAGGAGGGATGCACTATGCATGTTTCTCCTGAACAAATCTGGCCCACACCAAGTTTATTATTTTGTTTCTCCAGTTTTGTTGTTGTTGTTGTTCTAGCTTTATGTGTCCATATGGAATCCTTTGAGTG